>CM023542.1:18758693-18889041 GCA_013350335.1 Chimonanthus salicifolius
ATATTGGTTCATGAGGTTCGGCCATACACCATGGCCGAACCCATGATATCATGGTTCCATCCTCCTTTTAATCACATTAGGTCCAATAACATAAAGAAAAACCCTCAATCCAATAATATAATCCATAAGCATATATTTGCATTCTCCGATTAATCCACCATTCATTTAAAATATTCATAGACATAATAGCTATGAAAATTGTTTCATGGAGTTCAGCCATACACATGGCCGAACCCATGATGTCTAATTTCCAATTTTAGCAACTCCCTTTCTTGAATCCATAAATCAAGGTTCCTTCCAAAAACAATGCATCATTAGATACTTTCTTAATTAATAACCATCCTCCATGGGGTTATATTCATGGATGGTTATTAATCAGGGATAGATGATACTCACTGATAGAGTGGTACCAGGGATGGATGTGTATAACCGTGGATGATGATTCCCATGGTGGTTTGGATTAATGTCAGGTATCGGTACCATGGTAGACATGTCGGTAGTATGATGGACCTGTTGGTCTCATAGATGACATATAGATCTAAGGATTAGGACATGTTTCGATTTACATTCCACGGTATAAGAAAAAGGTGTTAGTCGTATTACGGCTTGTATCACAGGAAAGTTAGTGTGGAGAGATACTCGGTATCATAAAAGTTTTGAACAGAAGATGTTAGTCACATAATGACTTATGTGCAAATAAAAGATATGCTTACTTTTGGGAGATGTACTTAAGGAAAAAGTTAAGAACCTAGTGAAACTCGAATGGGAAGCTATGGGCGACTGCCGAGTTAGACTGGCCAGTTGACTCTATAGTTAGCCGATGGAGTTCCAAGAGAGTGAAGCTAGAAACCTAGTAAAAATGGAATCAGCGAAAGTTTTGAGCATAGGCTCGTATTGGCAGCTACCTCACACAGAGAATAGACGAATGAACGTATTGAGCGAGTACGTATGGAAAATACCTTGGTAACAGGTAATGTGAAATAGAATACAGTGATGTATATAAGATCGCAAATGAGTTCACGAGAAAAAGAGATAACATGAGACAGAGTAAATTCTACGAGAATGAAATTCATAGGTTGATATGAGTGACTTTGATGTAATTAAGTGGTACTTGACAAGGTTGAACAGGAACAACGGGTATACCCGGAAGTGGAGGAGATATGGATCAAGATGTCTACTGGTGAAGTCATACCGGAATGGGAGTTACAACCAGGACAGGGTCTTGTATTCCGAGGAAGGATATATGTACCTAAGAGCTATAGAAGAGAGTTATTGATTGAGGCACATCAAACCAAACTCTCTATTCATCCGGGCAGCACCAAGATGTATCACAACCTGAAGAAACATTACTGGTGGAACGGACTCAAGAAGGATGTGGCAGAATTTGTGGCTCATTGCTTAACGTGTCAACAGGTTAAGACGGAACATCAGAAGCCACCAGGGTTACTCAAACTCTTACCAGTGCCGGAATGGAAATGGGAGCACATTTCCATGGATTTTGTGATAGGGTTGCCAAGGTCTTCAAAAGGCAACGATGCGATATGGGTCGTGGTAGACCAACTGACCAAGTCTGCACATTTCATTCCCATTAAGATGACAGACTCATCTGAGACTTTGGGTAGGCGATATATCAAGGATATCATTAGACTGTATGGTATTCCATGGACTATTGTGTCCGACAGAGATGGTCGATTCACCGGCAGAGTATGGCAGAGCATGCAGTCGGCTATGGGAACAGATCTACTGACTAGCACAGCATTCCATCCACAAACTGATGGGCAGTCTGAGAGGACAATACAGACATTGGAAGATATGCTGACAAGATGAGGAGGTTCCTTGAATTTGAAGTGGGGGACATGGTATTCTTGAAAATCTCGCCAAGAAAGGGACACATGAGATTTAGAAAAAAAAGAAAATTGTCGCCAAGATATGTGGGACCGCTTTCAATCATAAGAAGGATGGGGGATGTGGCTTATCAATTGGCACTCACATGATGTATGGCCGAACCCCATGATGTAGGTTTGTGGATTAAAACATGGACTTATGCATGAGTAAATAAATGAATGGACTTATGTTTTGGAAACCTAAACATGAGGTGATGGAAGCAATGGCAAGGTTGTAAATAGGTCAAAATAATGGACATAGAGTTCGGCCATGGTGTATGGCTGAACCCCATGAACTATTGGGTGGACCATGTGTTGGAATATTTTAAGGGACACTTAGATTGGATATGCATGTTTAAGGTAATGAGGGATTTAATTAAATATAGAGCTATGTTCATGGTTTATGTTATTGGTTATGTTATTAGGTATAATGGCATATTAAAATGAATGAAAGGTTTGAAATGATTAGACGAATGATAAAGTTGTAATAAAGGGTGAAAGTGAGGAATCATGGGTTCGGCCATGGTGTATGGCCGAACACCATGAGAAATGTTTTATGCATTTGAACAATGGCAATTCGGTAATTAAGTGAAAATAAGGGACCATGGGTTCGGCCATGGTGTATGGCCGAATCCCATGGGGATTGTGTTTATGGACTTAAACATTATTGTAAATCAAATGGGACAGGGTTTTAATTGATTAATGCATTATAAGGTAACGGGACCTCACAAGGTGTGTACGATCGTGAGCGGTTACCTGACGAAAGAGCAAGGACACGTAGGGGTCTTTGGTAGGATTCCACTTTTTGAAACCATAGGTTTATGTACAATGTTTCTTATCTTATTTGATGATTTTATGTGGAACAAGATATGTTTTAAATGTGAGTTTTAATGCTATGTTTATATGATAAAATAACATGTGTTTTAAATGTGATTTTAATGATATGTTTATATGATAAAATAGTATGTGTTTCATTGGCATCTCATGCATGACATGGGGTGAATGATATATAACCGGAGGGGCCACACTCCGTCGGGGAGTCCGAAAAACCTATGTGGGGTACCTTGATGTGCTTTTCCATCAGGAAGAAACCGGAGGGTCCACACTCATCGGGGCGTCCGAAAGACCTATGTGGGGGTACTTTTATGTACATGTGATGGGTGGGACTCATTGCATTTGTCATCATTGTATGGCTTGGTTTATATGGCTTTTGACATTATGATATTATTATATATGTTTTTGTACTAACCATGTGTTAGCCCTAATTGGAATACCTACTGGGCGCGTTGTTCTAAAGCCCTACTTCTACCCTAGTGGATGATACAGGAAACCAGAGGAACAATGAACGCAAGGAGGGCCAAGCATAGGAGCTTGGATGATTTAGTTTATATTTTGAATAAAGTTACTTATGGACATGTATTTGAGTAACTAGTTTTCGAGCATGTAATAACTTAGATGAATTTGCTATGGTTGGATGTTTTATTGGATAATTATGATATAATAATTTTGATTAAGGACTTGACGTACTTTGCTATCTAAATGGAATAGAACTTGGTTCTATTATAATTCTGCATGTTATGATTTTTATTCCGCATGTATATGTTGTTATGTGTGAACGGTTTTCTTGGACTTAGTCCATGCACACATAGGGTCGGCCAGTTAAGGGTTGGATGTTAGAAGTTCAGCCTTAGCTCGTGTCGTGACGTCCCGCTCTCTATCACTCTTTGTTTATATAAAAAAAGAAAATAGACTCTAATTTTTGGAAAGGAAAGCGAGTGAAAAAGGGCAGGGCGTTACAAAAAGTAGTAGTATTTCGAAAAATAGAAATAATATCTAAAATTATAAAATTTCTAAAAATAGAAATTTCTCAATCCAACAAGTTTCTAAATTTAGTAAGACTTAGAAATCTATATAAATTTTATAATTTCAACTATTTTAAAAGGAAATTTTAACATTTATATAAACTTCTAAAATTGTAGTTTCGAAAAATAGAAACTGTCAATTTTAAATAGTTGCCTAAAATAGAAATTTTTAAAAGTAACAGTATTTCGAAAAATAGAAATAATATCTAAAATTATAAAATTTCTAAAAATATAAATTTCTCAATTCAACAAGTTTCTAAATTTAGTAAGACTTTCAAATCTATATAAATTCTCTAATTTCAACTATTTAAAAAAGAAACTTTTAAATTTATGTAAGCTTCTAAAATTGTAGATTCCAAAAATAGAAACTGCCAATTTTAAATAGTAGCCTAAAGTAGAAATTTCCAAAAGTAGTAGTAATTCGAAAAATAGAAATAATATCTAAAATTATAAAATTTCTAAAAATATAAATTTCTCAGTTCAACAAGTTTCTAAATTTTATAAGACTTCTAAATCTATATAAATTCTCAAATTTCAACTATTTTAAAAAGAAACTTTTAAAATTTTGTAAGCTTCTAAAATTGTAGTTTCTAAAAATAGAAACTACCAATTTTAAATAGTTGCCTAAAATAGAAATTTCCAAAACTAGCAGTAATTCGAAAAATAGAATGATATCTAAAATTATAAAATTTCTAAAAGTGGAAAATTTTCAATTCAACAAGTTTCTAAATTTAGTAAGACTTCCAACTCTATATAAATTCTCTAATTTCAACTATTTTAAAGAGAAACTTGTAAATTTTTGTACGCTTCTAAAATTGTAGTTTCTAAAAATAGAAACTGCCAATATTAAATGGTAGCATAAAATAAGAATTTCCAAAAGTAGCTGTAATTCAAAAAATAGAAATAATATCTAAAATTATAACATTACTAAAAATAGAAATTTCTCAATTCAACAAGTTTCAACATTTAATATTACTTCCAAATTTATATAAATTATAGTATTTCAACTATTTTGAAAATTAACTTTTAAATTTAGGTAACTTTCAAAGATTATAATTTCTAAAAATAGAAACTACCAATTTTAAATAGTTGCCTAAAATAGAAATTTCCAAAAGTAGCAGTATTTCGAAAAATAGAAATAATATCTAAAAGTATAAAATTTCTAAAAATATAAATTTCTTAATTCAACAAGTTTCTAAATTTAGTATTGCTTCCAAATCTATAGAAATTCTCAAATTTCAACTATTTTGAAAATAAACTTTTAAATTTAGGTAACCTTCTACGAATACAATTTTAAAAATAGAAACTGCTAATTTTAAATAGTTGCCAAAAATAAAAATTTTCACAAGTAGCAGTATTTCGAAAAATACAAATAATATCTAAAATTATAAAATTTCTAAAAATAGAAATTTATTAATTTAACAAGTTCCTAAATTTAGTATTACTTCCAAATCTATATAAATAATAGAATTTCTAGTATTTTGAGAAGAAACTTTTATATTTAGGTAAATTTTTAAGATTATAATTATTAAAAATAGAAATTGCCAATTTTAAATAGTTACCTAAAATAGAAATTCCCAAAAGTAACATTATTTCAAAAAATATGAATAATATCTGAAATTATAAAGTTTCTAAAAATAGAAATTTTTTAAATGAACCAGTTTCTAAATTTAGTAAGACTTCCAAATCTATATAAATTCTATAATTTCAACTATTTTAAAAAGAAACTTTTGAAATGTCGGTAATGTAACACCCCGGATTTCCAAGTTATTAATATATATGAAAATTACCCATTTAATTTGTGAACAATTAAATATGGACCTAGATGGGTAAAGTGTTGGGTCATTGCCCAATTAATACCCAACGGATTGTGGAAATGGTTTCAAATAAATTAAATGGGGTTGAATTTAATTAGTAATGCAATATATATAAATAAGGGATTTGGATAAATTGTCATGCGCATAAAGGAACTTGGGATAATTGTGCATGGCCGAATTTTAGATATCCATATCCATGATGATGTGCTAGAATATTTTAAAAAGGGGATTGCTAAATAAATAAAATGTCTAAAATTAAATAAAGATGCATGGCCATAAATAAATGTATAGGGATTTCCATATCCAAGGTTAGGCGCATAAGATCATCTAAAAAGGGTTCTTTCCCTTGATTAAGAGTAATACTAGGGGAATTGCTAAATATAGAAGATGTCCTAGCCTCATATGAGATATGCTCATGATGTGTTAGAATCTCTCTTTAAGAGGGGTCTTTCCTTGTTAAAAACTGGCAATGGCTATCTTAGAGAGACAAAGGGGCACATGGCACCTTCTAAACATAGAACCGATTGGAAGAAAGACACAAGGAGCACACGGCAATGGCTATTTCAACAAGGGGCGCACGGCATTATGCAATGGCTAATTTAAAGGGTCTTGGTACCTTCTAAGTTGGGACCAACGGGAGGTTTTATAAAAGAAAGGAATAAAGGGCGCATGGCACCTTCTAAATTAGGACCAATTGGAAATTATATAAGACAAGGGAGAGGGGCACATGGCTTTCATAAATCAAGAGAAGGAGAAGGCAGCCAGCAAGGGTGAAAGATCAAGAAGACGGAGGAAAAGGCTAAAGGAGAAGAAGATTGGAAGAGCAAGAACTGTAATGCCTCGCCCTTTTTCACTCACTTTTTCCCGTAAATTCAGAGTCTATTTTTTTTTATAACAGAGTAGAGTGATAGAGCGTGGGACGTCACGACGCGAACTAAGTCCGAACTTCCAAAGTCCGACCCTTAACTGGCCAACCCCTATGTGTGCATGGACCAAGTCCAAGAAAAACCATTCACACATAGCAATACGATACACATGCGGAATAAGAATCATAACATGCGGAATATAGCAAAACCAAGTTCCATTCCATTGATAGCAAAGTACTTTGTCAATAAATCACATTAATCATTATCCAAATAAAACATCCAACCATAGCAAATTCAACTAAGTTATTACATTCCGAAATCTGGATATTCTAAATACAAATCCCTGAGTATCTTAAACAACATATAAAACTAAAAGCATTCCAAGCTCATATGCTTGTCCCTTTTCCACGTTCAGCATTTTCCTCGTTTCCTGCAACATCCACTAAAGGGTAGAAGTAGGGCGTTAGTACAACGCGTCCAGTAGGAATTCCAGTTAGGGTTAACACATGGGTTAGTACCAAAAATCCAGATATAATATATAACAAAACCAGTTATAATACTTTCAAAACATTGTATCCAAAACAGCGTATGATAATTGAGATCCAATCATACCGATGAAACCAGAAACCTTACATGATAATAAAGATCATAATCATGCGATTCAATGCCATGCCATGCTATCATATGCAATGAGTCCCTCCCATCGCAAAACACATGGTATACTCATGATGGAATTCTCCTCATCAAGGTATCTTCCTGGTGGGACTCTCATCACCAAGAACGCAGAACATATGGTATACTCTTGATGGAATTTTCCTCATCAAGGTAATCCTCCTGGTGGGACTCTCATCACCAAGGGAGGCCCAACAGTTGCCTTACGGATATTCCGACGGAGTGTGGGCTCCGGGTACCTGTCTTCCCTCCCATGCCATGCATGAGATGCAAATGCCAACATGCTATGTAGAAACACAAATCATAGCATTTAAAAATCACGGTTTAAAACATATACCGCACATGCTATTTTATCATATAAACATAGCACTGGAAATCATAATATAAAACATAATTCTTTGCAACATAAATTCATCAAAACAAGATAAAACAATTGTACATAAACCCATGGTTTCAATGAGGTGGAATCCTACCAAATACCGCTACGCGTCCTTGCGTCTTTCGTCCTGTAATCGCTCACGATCATAGCCACCCTGTGAGGTCTTGTTACCTTATAACACAATAACCCATCAAAACCAAGTTCCACTTGATTAAAATATTGTTTTAGTCCATAAACACAAACTTGTGGGGTTCGGCCATACACCATGGCCGAACCTCACCCTTTTTGTTCATTTATTCTATTAATTACCAAAATGCCATTGGTCTAGTATTTAATTAACAATTTGTTCATTTAACCCAACATACATAACCCTATGTCCATTAATCCTCATATAATTACCATATTGCCACACAAGGCTAACCTTACCTTTTTAACAAGTATTTACAACAATGCCATCCATGGCTAACATAGCCCATGACCTACCATTTTCACATTTATTTACCAAATTGCCATTGCCTCCAACAACTTAGGCTTAGGTTCCAACACATAGATCCATTTATTGTTCCATAAATAAACTTCATGGGGTTCGGCCATGTCCAATATTTCTCCATATTTACAAGATTGTCATTCATGGCCAACCTTCCTTCTTAGCATGTATTCATAACTTTGCCCTTGGTTTAAACACTTCAAACCTTCCACTTCTTAACATATAAACACAATGGACCCATAACTGATTCATAATCATAGATTCATGATTCATAATAAGACTCTAATGCTTCCCTTCATTTTTATCATATTAGGTCCATATAAATTCCATAAACCATGATATACAAACCATAACATTTGGTTCATGGGGTTCGGCCATACATATGGCCGAACCCATGATATCTAACTCCCATTTTCATCAACTTGTATTGTTAGCAAATTCCATATTTAACAAGTCCACAATTAGAAGGTCCATATTTAGAAAGTCCCTAGAATGGAAACTTTCTAAATTTATCATTTCCTATTCTTGGATCCATAATTCCAAGTACTTTCCATAAACAATTAGTTTCCAAAACAAGCATGCATCCTTCCATAAATAAATAGTTTCCAAGATTAGCATGCATCTTTCCTTAATTGAAATGCTTTCTAATTTTAGCAATTCCTTCCATAATTGGAAAGGTTTCCATAAATAATCCCCACCTTCCAAAATTAGATACTCACTAATTTAAACTCCTCCTTCCAAACTTAGAAGGTTTCCAAGATAATCATTAATCCTTCCATACTTAGAAGGTTTCTAAATTTAAACTCCACCTTCCAAAAATAATTATTATACATTAAAATTACCAAAATAACTCCATGGGGTTCGGCCATACACCATGGCCGAACCCTATGGTTTTCATCATTCTTAACTCCATAATAGATTCATCAAAGTCGTTCCATGGTTTCCAACCATAAACATATAATCAACAACCTTCCATTAAAACCATACAATAATCATGATCCTTCCCAATTTTCTTCCATAAAATAACCAACAATCTTTCATGGGATTTGACCCTTCACCATGGCCGAACCCTATGGTTTATCAACCTCTTCTTAAACCATTTTAAATCCCTCTTAAAACATGCATAATCAGTCCATGATTTTCATCATTAAAATTCCATAATTAAACCATGCTTTTCCATGGGGTTCGGCCATACAACATGGCCGAACCACATGGTCCATTCTTTCCATTAAAATCAGTCATATTCATCCTCAATCTTCTTCTATGGGGTTCGGCCATACACCTTGGTCGAACCCTATGGTTCCTTATTTCATTAAAACAAATTAATCACAAACCATAAAATCACTTACCGGTTCCGCAACTCCTTCGGTTTTCCGTCGGTGGATCTTGTTCTTCTAATCCTTCTCTTTTCCTTAGCCTTTTTTCATCTTAGATCTTCCCCTCTTGCTGGCTGCTTTTCCTTCTCTTTGATGTAGTAGAGAATAAGAACTTGTGAGAGAGAGAGAGAGAGAGAGAGAGAGAGAGAGAGAGAGAGAGAGAGAAATCGTCCTAAGGGGTTATCTCCTTATATAAGCTCCAATTAATCCAAATGGGGAAGGTGCCATGCGCCCCTCCCTTGCCTTAGATGGCAATAGCCGACCTCCCTTGCTTAGATTATTAATTGCCGACCTCCCTTGCTTAATCTAGTAACCTCCTAATTGGCCAATGCTAAAAATAAATATAGTAATGCCATGAGCCCTTGTGTTCTCCGTTCTTTACACATATACCATATTGTAGCTCAGTTTTGACCTTGTTAACTTCCGAATCAAGAAAAGTGGTAAACTACAAAGTTGTAGCCCTTGAAGTCTTTTTCCAATGTAAAAAGAATCAAAGTAATCGGATATTGGAGTGAAACTTTATAACCAAAATACTGAACATATGTCAAACCTTCCTTATTTTTCTCCCTTTCTTATTTTCTTTCTTTTTCTTTAATCCCTTTTTAGAATGTGCTATGCGCCCTTGCTCCCTTCTTTAATCAAACTTAGACAATGCCGTGAGTCCTTATGGTTGCCTCTCTTGTATCCAATTTCCAATTAGTCCAATTCTATACTTAGATAGTGACATGCGCCACTTATCTCTTTCCTTTATAATTCCTCCAATTAATCCTTATTTAGAAGGTGGCATGCGCCCCTTCTCTCTTTCTTTTATTAAACCTCTCTTGAATCCCAACTTAGACAAAGCAATGCCATGTACACCTTATCCTCGTACCTCACATTCGGCCATGTATCCTTTCAAATTATTCTTAAATATTTTCTCAAGGTATTCTAGCATATTACATAGATATGCATATCACTCATGCGCATAAACATAGATTTGGTATCTATAATTCGGCCATGTAAAATCATCCCCTTCTTAATCCCTTTATGCGCATGCAATCTTCCAAATCCCTTATCTATTACTAATTAAATCTAACCCCATTTAATTTATTTGAAACCATATACCAAAACCATTGGGTCTTAATTGGGCCAAGACCCAACATTTTACCCATCTAAGATCCATATCTAAAAATTCACCAATTAAATAGGTAATTATAATAACTTGAAAATTCGGGGTATTACAATACAACCCTCTTTTTAAAATTTTCTTCCTGAAAATCGAGTGAAGTAGGGTTTCAAACTTTTACATAAATAGCTCAAGATGAGTTGTCCCCATTTCCGATTCGAGTTCCCATATGGCTTCCTCAATGCCACATCGATCCTATACCACCTTGACAAGCTAAATTGCTCAGTTCTGTAATACCCTTTGTTTTGTGTCCACCATTTGGAAAAGCCTTTCGACGTATGTCATGTCGCTTTGGATTTCTATGTCTTGCATGTTCAGTACCTGAGAATTCTACCCACGCCAGGTGATCCTTCCATTCACCTTTGAAATCTAACATGCATGCTCTCAACATATCCTCCAATGTCTGTATCGTCCTCTCAGACTGTTCATCAGTCTGTGAATATAATTAAGTCTGTTCCCATAGTCGACTGCACGCTCTACCATACTTTGTCAGTGAATTGCCCATCTCTGTCGGACACTATAGTCCGAGGTATACCATGCAATCTGATGATATCCTTAATTTACCGCCGACCTAAAGCCTCAGATGAGTCTGTCATCTTGATGGGAATAAAATGTGTAGACTTGGTCAGTCGGTCTACCACGACCCATATTGTAAGTATTTATATCTTTCCTTGGAACACAAGATCCTGTCCCGGTCTTAACTCCCATTCCGGTATAACTTTGCCAATAACCATCTTGACTCATATCTCTTTTATTTCCGAAACTATCCGTTGTTCCTGTTCAATCTTGTCAAATCTCACTTGATTACATCACACTTACTCATATCGACCTATGAGTTTCTTTCTCACAGAATTTTACTCTGTCTCATGTTATCTCTTTTTATCGTGAACCCATTTACAATTCCTATGTAAATCAATATACTTTGTTTCACTTTACCTGCTACCAAGAAAAAATATTTTCTACACTTACTTGCTCAAAACGTTCTTCCATCTATTCTCTGTGTGAGATAGCCTGCCAATACGAGCCTATGCTCAAGTCTTTCACTAATTCCATTAACTAGGTTTCTAGCTTCTCTCTTCTGGAACTCCTTTGGCTAAACTATAGAGTCAGGTGGCCAGCCTCACTCGTAATAGGCCATAACTTCATCGAGTTTCACTAGACTCTTACTCACTTTCCTAGGATTCCATCAGCTAACTATAGAGTCAGGTGATCAGTCTAACTCGGCAGTCGCCCATAGTTTCCCATTTAAGTCTCACTAGACTTTTCCTTTAAGTATATTTCCAAATGTACGTATATCTTCATTTGCACATAAGTCACTATGTGGCTAACACCTTTTGTTCCAAATTTCCATGATACCGGTTTCCTTCATCAATAACTTTCTTGTGATACAAGTCGTAATACGACCAACAACTTTTCCTTATACCGTGGAATGTATATCGAAACATGTCCCAATCATTAGATCTATATGCCATCTATGAGATCAACAAGTCTATCTACTTCCGACATGTCTACCTTGGTACCGATACTTGATATTAATTCAAACCATCATGGAATCCATCATCCATGGTTATACACATCCATCCCTAGTACCACTCTATCAATGAGTATTATTTGTCCATGGTTAATAACCATCCATGAATATAACCCCCTTTTGGGTATAATCCATTCATGGCATAACTAATCCATTCTTGATTATAATTAATCCAGGCACATCTTCCACCATGAGATATTTTATCCGTAGGAACCACACTCGAATGAATCACTACATGATTGTAGTAACAAAACCAAATCTTAAATATACCCCGACCCCTTAGCAAGACTTAGGGCCCACGACTTACTAAGCGGAACACCCACGTCCAACGTGATCCGGTCTTGAAATTTTATAATTTTAGACATTATTTCTATTTTTTGAAATAATGATATTTTTGGAAATTTCTATTTTAGGCTACTATTTAAATTTCGAGTTTTCATTTTTATAAACTAAAATTTTAGAAAGCTAAATAAATTTAAAAGTTTCTTTTCAAAATGGTAGAAATTCTGGAATTTATATAGATTTGGAAGTCTTACTAAATTTAAAAACTTATTAAATTGAGAAAATTCTTCTTTCAGAAATTTTTAAATTTTAGACATTATTTCTATTTTTTTAAATACTATTACTTTTGGAAATTTCTATTTTAGGCTACTATTTAAAATTTTCAGTTTTCATTTTTAGAAACTAAAATTTTAGAAAGCTATATAAATTTAAAAGTTTCTTTTAAAAATAGTAGAAATTCTAGAATTTATATAGATTTCGAAATCTTACCAAATTTAGAAACTTGTTGAATTCAGAAATTTCTCTTTTTAGAAATTTTATAATTTTATATATTATTTAAATTTTTTGAAATACTGCTAATTTTGGAAATTTCTATTTTAGGTTACTATGTAAAATTGACAGTTTCTATTTTTAGAAACTACAATTTTAAAATGTTACCTAAATTTTAAATTTTATATTTGAAATAATTGAAATTGTGGAATTTATACAGATTTGAACCACTTACTAAATTAGAAACTTGTTAAATCGAGAAATTTTTATTTTTAGAATTTTTATAATTTTAAGTATTATTTCTACTTTTCAAAATACTGCTAATTTTAGGAAATTTCTATTTTAGGCTACTATTTAAAATTGACAATTTTCCTTTTTAAAATTATAATTTTTGAAAGTTTCCTAAATTAAATTTATGTTTTTAGAAAATTTATAATTTTAGATATCATTTTATATTTTTCGAAATACTGTTGCTTTTGGAAATTTCTATTTTAGGCTACTATTTAAAAATTTTTCAGGTTTCATTTTTAGAACTAAAATTTTAGAAAGCTACATAAATTTAAAAGTTTCTTTTTAAAATAGTAGAAATTCTATAATTTATATAGATTTGGAAATCTTACCAAATTTAGAAACTTGTTGAATTGAGAAATTTCTATTTTTACATATTTTTTGAAATTTATAATTTTAAATATTATTTGTATTTTTCGACATACTGGTACTTTTGAAAATTTCCATTTTAGGCTAATATTTAAAATTGGAAGTTTCTATTTTTAGAAACTAAAATTTAAAAAGGTTACCTAAATTTTAAAGATTATTTTTGAAATAGTTGAAATTGTAGAATTTATATGCATTTGAAACACTTACTAAATTTAGAAACTTGTTGAATCGAGAAATTTCTATTTTTAGAAATTTTATAATTTTAGATATTATTTTTACTTTTCAAAATACTGCTAATTTATGGAACTTTCTATTTTAGGCTACTAATTAAAATTGACAATTTTCATTTTTAAAAATTACAATTTTAGTAAGTTATCTAAATTTAATAGTTTCTTTTCAAAATGTTAGAAATTCTAGAATTTATATAGATTTGGAGGTCCTACTAAATTTAGAAACTTATTGAATTGTGAAATTTATATTTTTTGAAAATTTATAATTTTAGATGTTATTTGTATTTTTCGAAATACTGTTACTTTTGGAAATTTCTATTTTACACTACTATTTAAAATTGACAGCTTTCAGTTTTAGAAACTACAATTTTAGAAAGTTACCTAAACTTAAATATTTCTTTTCAAAATAGTTGAAATTGTAAAATTTCTATAGATTTTGAAGTCTTACAAAATTTAGAAACTTATTAAATTGAGAAATTTCTATTTTTAGAAATTTTATAATTTTAGATATTATTTATGTTTTTCAAAATACTGCTACTTCTGAAAATTTCTATATTAAGCTTTTATTTAAACTTGGCAGCTTTCATTTTTAGAAACTACAATTTTAGAAAGTTACATAAATTTAAAAGTTATTTTCAAAATAATAAAAATTCTAGAATTTATATGGATGTGGAAGTCTTACTAAATTAAAAACATGTTGAATTGAGAAATTTCTATTTTTTAACTTTTCATAAATTTAGATATTATTATTATTTTTCAAAATACTGCTAATTTTGGAAATTTTTATTTTAGGCTAATAATTAAAATCGGCAGTTTCTATTTAAAAAAACTTAAATTTTAAAGTTTCTTTTAAAAATAGTTGAAATTCTAGAATTTATAAAGATTTTAAAGTTTTACTAAATTTAGAAACATTTTAAATTGAGAAATTTCTATTTTAGGTTACTATTTAAAATTTTACAGTTATCATTTTTAAAACTAAAATTTTAGAAAGCTACATAAATTTAAAAGTTTTTTTTTTCAAAATAATAGAAATTCTAGAATTTATTTAGATTTGGAAATCTTACCAAATTTAGAAACTTATTTAACTAAGAAATTTCTATTTTTAGAAATTTATAGAAATTTTACAATTTTAGATATTATTTCTACTTTTCGAAATACAGCTACTTTTGGAAATTTCTATTTTAGGCTACTATTTAAAATTAACAGTTTTCAAAATAGTTGAAATTGTATAATTTATATAGATTTGAGACACTTACTAAATTTAAAAACTTATTAAACTGAGAAATTTCTATTTTTAGAAATTTTATAATTTTAGATATTATTTCTATTTTTCGAAATACTGCTACTTTTTTTAAATTTCTACTTTTGGCTACTCTTTAAAATTGACAATTTTCATTTTTTGAAATTACAATTTTAGAAAGTTGCCTAAATTTAAAAGTTCCTTTTCAAAATGGTAGAAATTCTAGAATTTATATAGATTTTGAAGTCTTACTAGAGTTAAAAACTTATTGAGTTAAGAAATTTATATGTTTAGAAAATTTATAATTTTAGAATTATTTGTATTATTCGAAATACTAGTATTGTAATGGCCCGAAATTTTTAAATCAATAAATATGTGGTTATTATTTATTTTAATGGTGGAAATGGGAAATTTGATGGAATAAAGGGTAAATGGACCAAAATTTGGACAAAGGCCCAACTAGGGCCCAATGGATTATGGATTGGATTTAAGTTTACTTAAAGGGTCAATGGTGGTCAATTGGGCCAAGGATGGTCAAATTGGGCCCAATACCCATTTGGGACCCAATGGATCAAGTTGATGAAAGCTTGAAGGTAAATGGGTAAGGATGAATGTAATTGGGCCATGGGCCCAATGAGGATCCAATTGGTTGGAATGGACTTAGTTAAAGCTAAATCACCTAAGTTGGTGATGGAATTAGACCAAGGTGATGTGACCAATTGGGACCCACCTCCACCTCACCAAGTGAGGTGGCATGTGGACCAAGAGTTGGTGGGGCCGACCACCATGGTTGACTTGGTCAACCATGGGTGGATACATGGAGGGAATTTAAGGAAAGGTAATTAGATTAAATAAGAAATAATTAACCTAGGCTAAGGATTTAATTAATCACATTAGTTAAGTTGGTCAAATAAGTCAAATGTTGGTTTTTTAACAAACACAAACAACCCAAAGAAACACACCAACGTTGGCTTGGTGGTGGTTATCCCAACCACCACCATAAAGCAAGAAAAATATCCTATGTGTTAGGTGGGAAGAATTAATGATAGAATGTAACATAAGCAACCAAAGGAGATAAGATGGGTTTTCATCTTATCCCATCCCCACCTTTTCCATCGGTGCTCTTTCACTCTTTTCCTCTCTTGTTCTCTCCACCATCGTCCCTCACCTCCAAGGAAAGAAAGGAGAAGAAAGCCAAAGAGAAGAGAGGAAGAAAAGAAAAGAAGAAAAGAGAGGAGAAGTATAAGCCTCCATCTCAAGATCAAAACTTGAGACCTTCCCTCCCCCATCTCTCTCTCTCTCAATCTATCTCCATCATTGTCTGACCCAAGCTTGGAGGTTTTTCATCTTAATCAAGCCCATCTTGGGCGATCGAACAAGGAGAAGAAGAAGGTAGAAGGCTAAGGAAGCCGACGGGAGCGGCGGAAGTCGGAGGAGGCGTCGGATTGCAAGTATTTTCTTAAATAAGAAATTTTGGATTTTTAGGGTTTAAGATTTGGGATTCATTTTGTAAATTTAATGGTGGCCAAATGATTTTATGCCATGGATTTTAAATCCATCAATTTGAAAAGTGGAAAGTGGAGGAAACCCTAATGGATAAATTAGGGTTAGGGAAAGAAAAAAAAAAATGGAAGCATGGAGAATGCTTATAATTTCTAGGGTTGTAAATAATTGAATGTGGTGAATTTTGTAAAGAGGTTTTAAAGGAGAGAATCATAGGAGATGGAAGATAATTTTAATGACCTCAAAAAGAATGGTTTAGGGTTTTAAGTGTTTAATGATCAAATGTTGGTAATTTTTTTAAAGGGATTGTAAATGAGGAATTGATGGGAGATATGAATAATTTTGTGGCCTTAAAAGAAATGAATGAATGAATATTGGACCATGAACCCTATGGTGATCCAATGGTAGATTAATGGTTATGAATTATGGAAAAATAAATGGGAAATGTGGGTGGTGTTGATGGACAAAAAGGGACCCAATGTTATTAGTTGTAATGGGAATATGGCTAAGTTTATGGACTGAAGGTGATTAAGAATGATGATTTAAATGTATAAATTAAACCCTTCATGGAAGGGCTTGTGATGGTTGCAAATGTGGTAAATAGGCCTAAGAAAATAATGGGAAATTGGGATGGACTAAGTATTTTGGAACCATGGAAAACAAATGGGGAATGTAGCTAAGTTGATGGACTCAAAATATATTTAATGTTGGTGGTTTTGGAATGTACCAAAATGAACCTAGTGTTGATATTTGTAATGGACCCCAATGTAGTAAAAGATGAGGGTTTAAGTGTGTGAATTAAACCCATTCATGGAGGGACTTGTGATAAATTCAAATGTGTAACAATGGATCCAAGAAAAATGGGAAAAGGACACCATGGGTTTGGCCATGGTGTATGGCCGAACCCATGGCTCATTTGTGAGCCTTTTGATGGGTTAGATTGGAGTATGAATGTGTTTAAATTGATTGGGATTAGGTTAAGTTAAGGACTCATTTTTAATGAGTTCATGTTATGGTTGATAGGCCACTAATAGATCTAAGTTATGGATCAATTTTGGACTTAAGTGTGGCTAAGTTAATAGACTTTAATGTGATTAAGGGTGATGATTCAAATGTGTAAATAGGCCAAAGAAAGAATGGGGTAAAGACATCATGGGTTCGGCCATGGTGTATGGCCGAACCCATGACCCATTTGTGGGTATAATTATGGATTAAAATTTGGTATTATGTGTGGGAGAAATGAATGAGAGTTAAAGTATTTAAATACCTAATTTTTCTAGTGTAGTTATGTTATGGGTAATAATACATCAATGGACCCATTTTGTGAACTAATTAAGGCCTAAGATTAATGTGTATTTGTAAGTTAGGTTAATTAAGTGGTTAATTGCTAATGTTCTTATGTCATGGTTAATGAGACATCAATGGACCCATTTTGGTGAACCAATGGATAGGCTAAGATTAAAGTCTATGGATATGCTTTAGTTAATGGGAATTAGGTTAAGATATGGTTGTATCTCATGATTGGTAAGTGTATGGATCAATTATGAATAAAGGGAATGAGTGGATAATGGACTCATTGTGGTGTAAATGCATGATGTAAACCCCATGGAAAGATTTGATGAATTGGGTATTTTGAACCCATGATCCATTAGCCATTTAAAGGGTTAAGTATGGGTTTTGTATGGGTTTAAAGGAATAAGGATTAGGTCAATAAAATGACTAATTTTATGATCACATGATATGATTGCTGGGTCATTAACAGACCTAAGTTATGGATCATTAATGGGTCTAAGTTATGGATCCATTATAGACTATAATGTATGCGGAAGAGGGAATGAATTATCCATGGAAGTGTAATGGCAAAACCGTAAATATTGGCCAAAATGAGGAAAACCCACTAAGACATGATGTATGGGCTTAGAAATGGGTAAAACATGGACTAATTGTTAATATGTAATAAGGTACCGGACATCGCAAGCAGTACGCGGATCGGCGACCGGGTCTATCGGGCGGAAACGAAAGAAAGAACGCTAGTCGGTATTTGGTAGGATTCTAACCTTTTTGTAAGCCATGGATTGAGTGATGGTTTCTTTGAATTGTTTTGGAAATTATATGGTTTGTTTTAAGATTGGTTTTGAATTATGTATTATGTAGGGGTTTTTACTTGATTTATTCTGGTAAGCACATGAGTGGTTTAAAATGGGTTTTAAGGCTATGATGTGATTATTGAGGCTTTGCTTGATCTACTTTTGATAATCAAGTTATATGTTTTACTGATAGGATTTTTAAATGTCATGGTTTGTTATTATATTCATTACATGACATATGGCATCTACATCTCATGCATGGCATGGGAGGGATATAACAGGGGAAGGATGAAATGAAACCGGAGTCCATGCTCCGTCGGGGTGACCGATAAACAACCATGGGGATATTCTGATGTGTTTGATTCATCAGGGAGGTTACTATGGGCTCTATGATATGTTGATAAGGTTATTCAAACAAGAATGTTACTATGTGTTATTATACCTTGATGATGGTTTTACATCAAGGGGGATGTTGTATTTATTGTTATACCTTGATGATGGTTCTTCCATCAAGGGGGATGCCTAGTGTGGACCGCATCTTGATGAGGCTTTTCCATCAAGAGGGTCATGGCATGATGATGGTATGGATTTTATTTGGAACACTATGTATGGTTGAAAAAGGGACATTGTACAATGATGATGAGATTGATGGGTGGGATTCATGACATAGAACACCCATTGCATGACATTGCCCAAAGTGCATGGTTTTATTATAATATTATCTATATGCTTTGTTGTCACTAATCCATGTGTTAGCCCTACTCGGAGTCCTACTGGGCGCGTTTTCTAACGCTCTACTTCTACCCTAGCTGATAACGCAGGAGGTGGAGAAGCGGAAGGACGAGACGGGAGCCAAGCTGAGGAGCTTGGAAAGGCATGCTAGATAGTTTACTAATGTTTATTTTGGATAATGTAATTTGAAATAGTTTAGCTTGTCGGAAATGTAATATTTTAGACTTATTGCTATGTTTTGGATTTTGTGGTAGACGTATGATGTTATGGCATTTTGGTAATTAAATGATGAAATCTTCCCTGCTATCTAGAAAAATTGGTAGGATGGTATCTAATTGTCATTCCGCATTTAATGTATTATTCCTCGAGCTTACTTCTATGGGTGAACCATTCTCCGTGGACTCCATTCCACGCACCCATAGGGTTGGCCAGTTAAGGGCTGGGCTTTAGAAGCTCAGACTTAACTCGCGTCATGACGTCCGCGCCCTTTGTCACTTCTTATAAAAAAAAAAAAAAAATAGACTCTGATTTCGGTGAAAAGGGGCGGGCGTTACAGGTACTTTTCGAAATTTCTATTTTAGGCTACTATTTAAAATTGAAAGCTTTCATTTTTAGAAACTACAATTTTAGAAAGTTACTTAAATTGAAAAGTTATTTTTTAAAATAGTAGAAATTCTATAATTTATATAAATTTGAAACACTTACTACATTTAGAAACTTGTTAAATCGATAAATTTCTATTTTTAGAAATTTTAAAAAAAATTATAATTTTAGATATTATTTGTATTTTTTGAAATACTGCTAGTTTTGGAAATTTCTATTTTAGGCTACTATTTAAAATTGGTAGTTTCTATTTTTAGAAACTAAAATTTTAAAAGGTTACCTAAATTTTTAAGTTTATTTTTAAAATAGTTGAAGTTGTAGAATTTGTATAGATTTGAGCACTTACTAAATTTAGAAACTTGTTGAATTGAGAAATTTGTATTTTTTGAAATTTTATAACTTTAGATATTATTTCTACTTTTCGAAATAGTACTACTTTTTGGAAATTTCTATTTTAGGCTACTATTTAAAATTGAGAGTTTTTATTTTTAAAAATTACAATTTGAGAAAGTTACCTAAATTTAAAAGTTTGTTTTCAAAATGGTAGAAATTCTAGAATTTACATAGATTTGGAAGTCCTACTAAATTTAAAAACTTATTGAATTGAGAGATTTCTATTTTTTGAAAATTTATTATTTTAGATATTATTTCTATTTTACGAAATAGTACTATTTTTGGAAATTTCTATTTTAGGCTACCATTTAAAATTGGGAGCTTTCATTTTTAGAAACTACAATTTTAGAAAGTTACCTAAATTTAAAAATTATTTTTCAAAGTAGTAGAAATTCTAGAATTTATATAGATTTGAAACACTTACTAAATTTAGAAACTTGTTGAATGGAGAAATTTCTATTTTTAGAAATTTAAAGAAATTTTATAATTTTAGATATTATTTCTGTTTTTTGAAATACTGTTAGCTTTGAAAATTTTTATATTAAGCTACTATTTAAACTTGGCAACTTTTATTTTTATAAACTATAATTTTAGAAAGTATCCTAAATTTCAAAGTTTTTTTCAAAATAGTTGAAATTGTAGAACTTATATAGATTTGAAACACTTACTAAATTTAAAAACTTGTTGAACTGAGAAATTTCTATTTTTAGAAATTTTATTATTTTAGATATTATTTCTACTTTTCGAAATACTGTTACTTTTTGGAAATTTCTATTTTTGGCTACTATTTAAAATTGACAATTTTCATTTTTGGAAATTACAATTTTAGAAAGTTACCTAAATTTAAAAGTTTCTTTTCAAAATGGTAGAAATTCTAGAATTTATATAGATTTTGAACTTTTACTAAATTTAAAAACTTTTTGAGTTAAGAAATTTCTATTTTTAGAAAATTTATAATTTTAGATATTATTTCTATTTTTTGAAATACTGCTACTTTTGGAAATTTCTATTTTAGGCTACTATTTAAAATTGATAGGTTTCATTTTTAGAAACTACAGTATTAGAAATTTACCTAAATTAATTTTTTTTTTCAAAATAGTAGAAATTCTAGAATTTATATAAGTTTGAAATACTTACTAAATTTAGAAATTTCTTGAGTCGAGAAATTTCTTTTTTTAGAAATTTTATAATTTTAGAGATTATTTCTATTTTTCAAAATACTGTTACTTTTTTGTTTCTATTTTAGGCTATTATTTAAAATTTATAGTTGTCATTTTTAAAAATTACAATTTTTGAAAGTTACCTAAATTTAAAAGTTTCTTTTAAAAATGGAAGAAATTCTAGAATTTATATGGATTTGGAAGTCTTACTAAATTTAAAAACTTATTGAATTAAGAAATTTCTATTTTTAGAAAATTTATAATTTATTATATTATTTCTATTTTTCGAAATACTGTTACTTTTGGAAATTTCTATTTTATGCTACTATTTAAAATTGGGAGATTTCATTTTTAGAAACTACAATTTTAGAAAGTTACCTAACTTTAATAGTTTCTTTTCAAAATAGTAGAAATTCTAGAATTTAAATAGATTTGGAAGTCTTACTAATTTTTGAAACTTATTGAATTGAGAAATTTCTACTTTTAGAAAAATTATAATTTTAGATATTATTTCTATTTTTTGAAATACTGCTGCTTTTGGAAATTTCTATTTTAGGCTACTATTTATAATTGACAGCTTTCAATTTTAGAAACTACAATTTTAGAAAGTTACCAAAATTTAAAAGTTTCTTTTCAAAATAGTTGAAATTGTAGAATTTCTATAAATTTGGAAGTCTTATGTAGTTGAAATTGTAGAATTTCTATAAATTTTGAAGTCTTACTAAATTTAGAAATTTCTATTTTTAGAAATTTTATAATTTTAGATATTATTTCTGTTTTACGAAATACTGCTACTTTTGAAAATTTCTATATTCAGCTACTATTTACACTTGGCAGCTTTCATTTTTAGAAACTACAATTTTAGAAAGTTATCTAAATTTAAAAGTTATTTTCAAAATAGTAGAAATTATAGAATTTATATAGATGTGGAAGTCTTACTAAATTTAATAACATGTTGAATTGAGAAATTTCTATTTTTCGAAATTTTAGATTTTATTTTTATTTTTCGAAATACCTCTACTTTTGGAAATTTCTATTTTAGACTACTATTTAAAATCGACAGTTTCTATTTTTAAAAACTATAATTTTAAAAGTTTCTTTTAAAAATAGCTGAAATTCTAGAATTTATAAAGATTTTGACGTCTTACTAAATTTAAAAACATGATAAATTGAGAAATTTCTATTTTTAGAAATTTAATAATTTTAGACATTAATTTTTTTTTGATATACTGCTATTTTTTGAAATTTCTATTTTAGGCTACTATTTAAAATTGACTGTTTTCACTTTCAGAAATTACAATTTTAGAAAGTTACCTAAATTTAAAAGTTTCTTTTCAAATGGTAAAAATTCTAGAATTTATGTAGATTTGGAAGTCTTACTAAATTTAGAAACTTATTTAATTGAGAAATTTCTATTTTTGAAAATTTTTAATTTTAGATATTATTTCTATTTTTCAAAATATTGCTACTTTTGGAAATTTCTATTTTAGGCTACAATTTAAAATTAATAGCTTTCATTTTTAGAAACTACAATTTTAGAAAGTTACCTAAATTTAAAAGTTTCTTTTCAAAATAGTTGAAATTGTAGAATTTCTATAGATTTGGAAGTCTTGCTAAATTTTGAGCTTGTTGAATTGAGAAATTTATATTTTTAGAAATTTTATAATTTTAGATTTTATTTCTATTTTCGAAATACTGTTAATTTTGAAAATTTCTATAATAAGCTACTATTTTAAATTGGCGGCTTTAATTTTTAGAAAATACAATTTAATTAAATAAATTTAAAAGTTTCTTTTCAAAATAATAGAAATTCTAGAATTTATATAGATTTGGAAGTCTTACTAAATTTAGAAACTTGTTGAATTGAGAAATTTCTATTTTTAGGAATTTTATAATTTTATATATTAATTCTATTTTTCGAAATACTCTTACTTTTGGAAATTTCTATTTTAGACTACTATTTAAAATTGGCAGTTTCTATTTTTAGAAAGTATAATTTTAGAAGGTTACCTAAATTTTAAAGTTTCTTTTTAAAGTAGTTGAAATTGTAGAATTTATATAGATTTGAAACACTTATTAAATTTAGAAACATGTTGAAATGTAAAATTTCTGTTTTTAGAAATTTTATAATTTTAGATATTATTTCTGTTTTTCAAAATACAGATACTTTTGAAATTTTTTATATTAAGCTACAATTTAAAATTGGCAGCTTTTATTTTTAGAAATTACAATTTTAGAAACTTACCTAAATTTAAAAGTTTCTTTTCAAAATAGTAGAAATTTTAGAATTTATATAGATTTAATTTAGTTGGACCAACTGGACAAATTCAACGAACTAGACAAACTGGACAACCTTGACGAACTAGACACAGTGGACGAATTGTACAAACTGGACGACCTGGACAAACTAGACGAATTGGAGGAACATAACAAACTGAACGAACTAGATGAACTCGAAAAACTGGACCAACTATACAAATTGGACGATCTTAACAAACTTCACGAACTGGACAAACTGAACAAATTGGACAAATTGGACGAATTGGACCAACTAGAGGAATTGGACAAATTGGACATAATGGACAAACAGGAAGAACAGGACGAAGGACACATACTGGGCGAGCTGAAAAAAATGGACAAACAGGACAAACTGAACGAATTGGAAAATTTGGACGAATTGGACAAACTGGACGAACTGGATAAACTGGATGAGCTGGAGGAACATAACAGAGTAAACGAACTGGACAAACTAGAAAAACTGGCGCAATTGGATAAAGTGGACGAACTGGACAAAGATGACGAGCTGATCAAACTACACAAATTCGGCAAACTGGATGAATTGGACCAACTAGAGGAATTGCACAAATTGGACATAATGGACGAACATGAAGAACTGGTCGAACTAGCCCAACTGGACGAAGGAGACATACTGGGCGAGTTGGAAATAATTGACAAACAGGACAAACTAAACGAATTGGAAAATCTGGACAAGTTTGACAAACTGGCGGAACATAACAAACTAAACGAACTGGATGAACTCGAAAAATTGGACCAACTAGAAAAATTGGACGAACTAGACAAACTTGACGAACTGAACCAATTGGACCAACTAGAGGAATTGGACGAATTGGACATAATGGATGAACAGGAAGAACTGGAGCAACAAGACATACTGGACGAGCTGGAAAAACTGGACAAAGAAGACAAACTGAACGAATTGGAAAAACTGGACGAACTAGACAAACAGGTTGAACTGCACGAACTGGACAAACGAACGAATTGGACAAACTGGATGAACTCGACAAAATAGACGAACATAACAAACTAAACAAATTGAAGAACTCGAAAAATTGGACCAACTGGACAAGCTTGACGAACTTGACAAACTGGACAAACAGGAAGAACTGGACCAGCTGGACGAAGGAGACATACTGGGCGAGCAAAAATAAATGGACAAACAGGAGAAACTGATAGAATTTGAAAATCTGGACGAACTAGACCAACTGGAGGAACATAACAAAGTAAACAAACTAGGCATAGTCGAGAAACTGGACCAACTAAACAAATTGGACGAACTGGACAAACTTGACGGACTGGACGAATTGGACCATCTGGACGAATTGGACAAAGTAGATGAACTGGTGAAATTGGATGAACTGGAGGAACGTAACAAACTAAAAGAACTGGACGAACTTGAAAAACTGGACCAACTGGACAAATTGGACGAACTGTACAAACTTGACGAATAGAACAAACTAAACAAATTTGACAAACTGGATGAATTGGACTGTAATACCCCGATTTTCCAATTTATTATTTTATATGAAAGTTATCCAATTTAATTGATGAATATGAGATATGGATCTTAATCCAAAATTATGCATGGCCAAATTTCAAAATCTATGTTTATGCGCATGTGATAATTTTAAATAGGGTATGCAAATAATCTTAAACTAATTAAAAAGGAGGGTATACGGCATTGCTATATGTATTTTAGCATTGACCAATTGGAAGGTCTTAAATTAAGAAAGGGAAAGTCGGCCATGGTTAAATAAGGAAGGTTTAACATATGTTCAGTGTTTTGGTTATAATTTCCACTCTAATATCCGTTTGCTTTGATTCTTTTTGCGTTGGAAAGAAGACTTCAAGGGCTACAATATTGTAGTTTACCACTTTTCTGATTCAGAAGTTAACAAGGTCAAAACTTAGCTACAATATAGTATATGTGTTAAAAGGGGGAACACAAGGGGCGCACGGCTAAGGGTTGCTTATCTTAAGAACTTTCTAATGTGGGATTAAGAAAGGCTTTAAAAGGAGAGATCAAGAGGGATACACGGTTTTGACATCCTTTATTGTTGAGTTTATTCCTCTCTCTCCCTCTTTCAATTCATCATTCTCTTCCACACGGCAAGAGCAAGGAGAAAGGAGAAGAAGATTGGAAGAGAAAGATCAAGCAAAGAGAGAACAAGAAATCAATCGGAAAGAGGTTAGTATCTTAATGGTATAGTTTTATTTTTGAAACAAAAAGAACCATAGGGTTCAGCCATGGTGTTTGGCCGAACCCCATGGAGGGAGATTGGAGATGATTTAATGGTTTAAATGGAGAGAAAGAACCATAGGGTTCGGCCATAGTGCATGGCCGAACCCCATGGAAAGATTTTATTTAATTGATGGGTTTTAAGATTGAAAACCATCGAGAGTTTTGATTTATTCATTGGGTTTATGATCTTAGATTTTAAATCATAAAACCCTTTGATGGTGGTCGGTTTTAGATTCAAGAAATCAATAAAAGAATATGGATTGATTTATGGCTAATTGTTTGGATCCATACTAATGAAAAGAAGAGGTGAGGTTCGGCTATGGTGTATGGCCAAACCCCACCAAATATTTAATGAATTAGTGGTTGAGTTTAATGGATCTAAACCATTGAGGAAGGTCATGAACCATAGGGTTCGGCCATGGTGCTTGGCCGAACCCCATGGGGTTGTTTTTGGAATGGGGATTAATGTGGAAAGGTTCCAAATATGGAAAGTGTTGCTAAAATTAGAAAGCTTCCATGTATGGAAGGGGTGGCTAAATTGGAAAGCATCCCATTATGGAAAGTGTTGTTAAATTGGAAAGCATCCAAGTATGGAAAATGGTTGCTAAATTTGGAAAGCAATCTAAATATGGAAGGAAGGTTATTATTTTTGGAAACCTTCTATTTTTGGAAGGTGTTTCCAATTATGGAAAGGTGTTGGTAAATTAAGGAAACAATCTATTTCAAGAAGGAGGTTGTTAAATTAGTAAGTTTAATTATGGAAACCTTCTAACAATAGAAGGTGGAGTCTAATTAAGGAAACCTTTCATTTATGGAAAGTTGGAATTTTAATTTGGAAACTATATACCATAGGGTTTGGCCAAGGGTATGGCCGAACCCCATGGTCCAAATTAAGGGATCAAATGGCATTTTTAAATTATGGTTAAGGGCTGATTGATGAATTGAATTTATGAACCTATTATATGAGTTATGTGTTGTATATTTTTAGGATACAATCATGTGTTATGAATTATGGTGAAAGAAAGGGTAAAAATGTAATTACACACCAAAACGGAGGATCATGGGTTCGGCCATGGTGTATGGCCGAACCCCATGAGTGGTGTTTGATGGATTTGTTTTGTTAAGGATATGCATAGGGTCTAATTATTGTAGGTTTAAAGGAATAAGGGAACCAATGGCATGTTTGTAAATATGTTAGAATATTGGACATTGGGTTCGGCCATTGTGTATGGCCGAACCCCATGAATTATTTTATGGACTATGTGCCTTGGAAGTATGAATGGATTGTCTGAAATCTAAGCAAGAAAGAAGTCTATGGTTAGGCTCAATGGCATTATTGTAATTATGGACAAAAATGGTAAACCATGGGTTTCGGCCATAGTGTATGGCCGAACCCCATGGGATTTTATTTATGGACTTAGAACCTTATAATCAAGTGGGACTTTGTGTTGATTTATCATTATATTATAAGGTAACGGGATCTCGCAAGCGGTGCACGATCGGTGATCGAATCTTGGACGGAAACGCAAGGACTCGTGAACGGTCTTTGGTAGGATTCCACCTCTTCGAAAACATGGTTATGTACATTTTCTTTATCTTGATTTGATGAGTTTATATTTCAAAAGTTATATTTCACAATGTGATTTTAAATGCTATGATTTATCTTATTGCATAGCATGTTGGCATTTTCATCTCATGCATGGCATGGGAGGGTTGACAGGTAACCAGAGCGCACACTCCGTCGGGACGTCCGTAAGGCATCTGTGGGGCATACCTTGATGAGGAGATTTCCATCAGGTGGATACCATGTGTTTGCAGTGGGTGGGACTCATTGCATAAAATAGCATGGCATGGTATGATTATAATTTTATTTATCATGCAAGGTTTTGGTTTTATCGGTATGATTGGATCTCTATTATCATACCTTGATTTTGGATATCATGTTTTATGATTATATTATGATTTATTACCCCTGATTTTGGTATATGTTATATCTGGATTTTTGGTACTAACCCATGTTTTAGCCCTAACTGGAATACCTACTGGGCGCGTTGTTCTAACGCCCTACTTCTACCATGTAGTGGATGATGCAGGAATTGAGGAAAACAGGGAACGCAAGGAAGACCAGGCATAGGAGCTTGGATGATTTATTTTACATGTTTTGAATAAAGATACTCATGGACTTGTATTTAGAGTATCTAGTGTTTGCAATGTAATAACTTAGATATTTTGCTATGCTTGGATATTATTTGGATAATCAGTTGGATAATGTGATTGGATTTATTGACTAAGTACTTTGCTATCAAATGGTTTGGATATAAGTTGGATCATGATTCCGCAATGATGATGTATTCAGCATGTGTATAGTTTTGGCTATGTGTGAACTGTTTCCTGGACTTGGTCCATACACACATAGAGTTGGCCAGTTAAGGGTCGAACTTGGAAGTTCGGACTTAGTTCGCGTCATGACATTCCGCTCTTGCTCATACTCTGATATTTAAAAAAAAAAAAAAAAACAGGCATTGATTTCGATCAGAGAAGGGCGGGGCGTTACAGGACCAACTTGAGGAATAGTACAAATTGGACATAATGGACGAACAGGATTAACGGGACGAACTAGAACAATTGGACGAAGGAGACATACTGGGCGAGCTGGAAATAATTGACAAACAGGACAATCTGGACGAATTGGACAAACTGGAGAAACAGGACGACCTGGAGGAACATAACAAAGTAAACGAACTGGACGAATTCAAAAAGCTGGACCAACTGAACAATTTGGACGAACTGGACAAACTGGACATGACAAACTGGACGAATTGAACCAACTAGAGGAATTGGACAAATTGGACATAATGGACGAACAGGACAAACTGGGCGAGCTGGAAAAAATGGACAAACAAGACAAACTGAACGAATTGGAAAAATTGGACGAATTGAACAAACAGGACGAACTGGATAAACTTAACAAATTGGAAAAACAAGACGAATTGGACAAACTGGACAAACTGGAGGAACATAACAAACTAAACGAACTGGACGAACTCAAAAAACTAGACCAACTGGACCAACTAGAGAAATTGAACGAACTGGACAAACTGGACAAAGTTGACGAACTGGACGAACTGAACAAATTGGACGAACTTGCAAACTTGACGAACTGGACAAACTGAACAAACTGGACGAACTGGATGAATTGGACCAACTAGAGGAATTGGACAAATTGGACATAATGGACAAACAAGAAGAATAGGATGAACTGGACGATGGAGACATACTGGGTGAGCTGAAAAAATGGACAAACAGGACAAACTGAACGAATTGGAAAATCTGGACGAATTGGACAAACTGGATGATCTCCACAAATTGGACATAATGGACGAACAGGGAGAACTGGACCAACTGGACGAAGGAGACATGCAGGGTGAGCTGGACAAACATGACAAACTGAACAAATTGGAAAGCTGGACGAATTGGACAAACAGGACGAACTGGAGGAACATAACAACGTAAACCAACTAGACAAATTGGAAAATCTGGACGAATTGGACAAATTGGACGAACTGGACAAAGTCGATGAACTGGAGGAACATAACTAAGTAAACGAACTCGAGAAACTAGAGACGGACTGGAAGAACTCGAAAAATTGGACGAACTGGACAAACTCAAAAATTTGGAGCAACTGGACAAATTGGAAGAATTAGACAAACTTCATGAACTGAACCTATTGGACCAACTAGAGGAATTGGACAAATTGGACATAGTGGAAGAACAAGAAAAACTAGACGAACTGGAGCAACGACACACACTGGGCGAGCTGGAAAAACTGGACAAATAGGACAAACTGAACGAATTGGAAAAATTGGACGAACTGGACAAACTGAAAACCGGACGAATTGGATTAACTAGAGGAATTGGACGAATCGGACATAATGAACAAACAGGGAGAACTGGAGGAACTAGACCAACTGGACGAAGGAGACATGTTGGGCGAGCTGGAAAAACAGGACAAACTGAACGAATTGGAAAACTGGATGACTTGGAGAAACAGGACGATCTGGAGGAACATAACAAAGTAAACGAACTAGATGAACTGGAACATTTGGACGAATTGGACAAATTGGACGAATTGGACAAACTCAACGAACTGGAGGAACATAACAAAGTAAACGAAATAGACGAACTCGAGAAACTGGACCAACTGGATGAACTGGACAAATTGGACAAAGTGGATGAACTAAAAAATCTGGATCAACTGGACAAATTGGACGAAGTAGACAAACTTCATGAACTGGACCAATTGGATCAACTAGAGGAATTGGACGAATTGGACATAATGGACGAACATGAAGAACTGGATGAACTGGAGCAACGAGATATACTGGGCGAGATGGAAAAACTGGACAAATAGGATAAACTGAACGAATTGGAAAAACTGGACGAAATAGACAAACAGGTTTGAACTGAAATTTTAGAAAAAGATGTCAAAAATCTTGTCTCAAAACAAATATTTGCTAGATGGCAAGCCATTCTATCTATATTTGAATTCAAAATTGAATTTATCAATGGAAATTCTAACTCTCCCTGATTTTATTACTAGAGAATTTCTTCAGGGAAGACAAAATGGCAAGATCTTCATCCCAAAAAACCTATAACCTTAGCGAAAGTGATTTTCTCCAAGGAGCTAATATCATCATCATGAGCATCAATTGTAATGTTTGGCAGGCAGAATCAAATTGAGCAGGATCGAATCAAATCTTCTTTTTCATCATTTCTTTAGCTTTTGTGGAATTCTTGCGAAATAACTCAGCAAGCATAGATTCTTTTTCATTTTCTTTTTCCTTTTCTTTGGCTTTAGCTGAAGGTGATGAGTACCAAAACTTTCCACCTCTGAAAAATTTAGTGATAGAACCATTAGGATTGATGCGAGAATCGGGATCCCATCGAGGATTGTTTTTTTCAAGGGACACATCTTCGACATCAAGATTTTCATCTGGAACATGATTACTGTCCCAATCATGTTGGTCATCTTTCTTCTTAGGAAGATATTCTTCTAAAATCTGTTTAATCTTTTCTTCAAAATTAATAGATTCAACAGATACATCCATGGGCTTAGGAGATCTTTCACGAGCAATTTCTTTGGCAATTTTCTTGGATAAAAGATCAGCCATGATCATTTCATTCTCGAGAGGCTTTTCATCCTGAACATTATCCTTGACAGGAGGAGAGATTTGATTCAAAATTCTCTCATACGTATCATCTTCAATTTTAGGCCACTATTTTTGATAAATAGTCTGATATAAGGATGGAAGATCATAAGAATCTTTTTTCACCTCAAACTTCCATTGAAGGATATAGGGAATATGGAATTTTGCAAAGAAGCGAAGGACATTAAAGACCTCATAGGGAACTTTTTCTTCTGTTTGACAGAACTTAATAAACAGATAACGAAAATTATCAAGAAGGATTTTCTGGGGAGCACCAAAATAAGACCACCAGTTAAAAAGGAACCATGATGGAAAACTTCGGTGGATAGGAACAACATCAGGACTTTCTTCTTTAAACCTGATGAACTATGAATGACTGTATTGGCGATTTTGCCACATTAAGGCAAATTTCCAGGCGTCCATATAATCCTAGTAATTGAAAAATTCAATCGAATTATAGAGCTGGACAGATTTCGTCATATACAGGGGACCATCCCAATCTTCCTTAGAAAGGATTTTAAGAATAGTGAATTTGGAATAAGTGATAACTCCATTTTGCATTTTTGTTGTGGAAGATGAGGACATTTTTCTTCTGGTGCAAGATATTGAGATACCATTCACGAGTTTTTTTTTTATCAGGGGAATAATAATTAAGTCCCTTACCAAAGAGGAAATATACATTATCTTCAACAGACCTTTCTTCCATAAGACAGTCTGAAGTAACTAGAATTCTGTTACCGGTGTAAAGATATAATTCTGATTGACTTGGGTCTTTTGTTGGAGTAAAACCCCTTTGGTTTTCTTCTTGAACTGCCAATTTTTCTTTCCCTTTCTTCTCATTAGGTTAGGAGGAACTACTTGCCATTTTGTCTTCCCTGAAAAAATTCTCTAGTAAGAAAATCAAGGAGAGAGAATTTCCATTGATAAATTCAATTTTGAATTCAAATACATATAGAATGGCTTGCCATCTGGCAAATATTTATTTTGAGACAAAATTTTTGACATCTTTTTCTAAAATTTCTTTTGCTGCCTCGGCATCTACCCTAATGAGAAATTCTTTATTTAACAGATCATGTTGGAATTTTGTCACACTGAGAACAATGGCAAGAACTTCCTTTTTAATGGTAGAATATTTCTTCTAGGCTTCATTCCAAATACCAGAATTGAATCTTATTAATTCTTCTTTTGAATCTTTTTGTTGTAAAAGAATTCCACCATATCCAGTATCTGAAGCATCAGTTTGGACTATTTTAAAAGCTTCAGGATCAGATAAACATCTGCAAGGGAGATTTTTTACTCTTTCTTTGATTTTCTTCACAGCTTTAGAATGGTGTTCAGTCCATTCCTTAGGATTTTTCTTTAATCTCTCTTGGAGAAGCTTTTTATCTTTTGCCAAATCTTGATAGAAAAAGGCTACATAATTCAAACCAAGAAATCTTTATAACATGTTTTTATCTTTGATTTCATCTGGGAATTTATCAGCAAACTAGATTACTCTGTTGGTTGGAGTAATTCTTCTATCCTGAATTTCAAATCCAAGGAATCTGATCTTTTGTTGAAATAAGCTCATTTTTCTCTTGGATAAGACCAAACCATTTTCTTTTATAATTCTTTTAAAAACATTCAGATGTTTCCAGTATTGATCTACTGATTCAGAAAAGATGAGAATATCATCAATATAAACAATGGCAAATTGGGTATAAAGATGAAAAAAATATTATTCATGATATTTTAAAATTCAGACGGGGCATTTTTTAGTCCAAATGGCATAACATTCCATTCATAATGTCCCATAGGAACTGCAAATGCAGTTTTATATCTATCTTCTTCTTTTATCTGGATCTGCCAAAATCCTGATTTTAGATCAAACTTTAAAAATATTTTGGCATTATTTAACCTATTGAGTAGGTCCTGTGTATTAGGTAAAGGATACCTAATAGATTGTAAGACTTCGTTTAAAGGCTTATAATTGATTACCAATCTTGGAACTCCTCTTTCAATTTCGGCAGCTTTTTCAACATAGAATGCCGTACAGCTCCAAGGGGACTTGCTTTTTCTGATTAATTTCTTTTTTAGAAGATCATTGATTTCTTCCTGGCAAAGTTTCAAATGATTAGCGTCCATTTGAGATGGACGGGCTTTTGTAGGAATATCTCTTTCATCAAATCCTTTGACATATGGAAGACTGACAATATGTCTCTTTCTATTCCAAAATGCTGAAGGTAATTCGAAACAACATTCGTCTTCGAATTGTCTGGTGAGATTTTCTAATTTTTCTTTAAAATCTTTTTTCTCTAAAACTTTAGTAATCTGGACAGTTTTGATTTCATTTTTTAATCCTTTCACATAATCTTATTTATTAGCAATAATCTGGTTTATCTTCTGGATCTTTGTTTCACAAGGATCATCTATGAAATCAAGATTAACATTTATCCCTTTGATTTTTGTAGAGATTCCCTTTGTGTTTACTGAAAAGGGTTGGATAAGGAGAATAAATGGGGATCCAAGGATTACTTTATCAACAATATTTGCAGAAATAATAAAGGGTGAAGTAATACAAACTCTTGAACACAGACATGAACATTTCAGATTTTTCTTTCAATGGAGATGCTTGTCCATTAGCAGCAGATACAAATTGTTTTGATTCATTGGTGACTTCAATGGGAACAACTCCTAATCTAATGATATTTAAATCTGCTCCAGTGTCAATAATGGCATTAGCAATTTTTTCATAATTTTTTATTTTAATTTTCACTTGAACTCTCCATTGTTGGAAAATACACTTCGTAGGGATAACTATAGTAGAGACTCTACTGATTTCACGTTTAATTCTTTGAACAAATTTTTCTTCATCATATTTTTCAATTGTACCATCATTCTCAAGCCAGGTAAGTCTTTCATCAAAATCATTTTGCCTTTTTGTCAATTCTATTCTTAATTCACGAAGCTCTCTTTTTTGATCATTTAATTCTTTTTGCAAATCTGAGAGAGTTAATGGTTTATTGATAGATTGGATTTGTTCCGCTCTATTCATGAGATCTATAATGGAGTAGGTTGGAGCATGGAATCTTTCTTTTACTGGCTTTGGGTAAAAGGGAATATCTTCTTCAAATTCTTCATCTTTTTGTATTTTTGTTTTGTTTTATGATGTTGAAGCCTCTTCCTCCTAACCTAGTTTTGAAATTTGTTGTAAAAACTGAACTTTTTTCTCTGGATCAACAATATTATCAATCATTTCCAAGAGTAATTTTTTCGGGGCAGTAAGGACTCTTATTCGGATACCAAAACCAACATCTTTGTCTGATGGTAGAGACCATTCATCATTTGAATCTTCGTCATCCGAATTACATGTACAAGCTTGGAATTGTTTAATGAGTTGAACATGAGGAATATCTTCTGTTTGGCTAACATCGTCATCTGATGAGAAGGAATTATATTCACTTTCTTCTTCTTGTTTTCTCAGATTAGATTCTTCCTTATCAGAATTTTCTTCTTCTGGATTTTCATTAGTGATTTTTCCAAATTTCTTTTTAGAAAATTTATCTTTTTTGAAACATTTATTTGAATAGTGACCCTTTTTTCCACAAGTATAACAAGTAGGAACTTCTTCTCTCATATTCTTTTTTGTAGAATGTCCTTTGGATTTTCTTTGGAATAGAGAGGCATCTTGAGATTTCTTTGGAAATTGTCTTTTATATCTGCTAGATTTGTATTTGTATTTCTGTAATATTTTGTTTCTTCTTTCTGGCTTAAATCTAGTTCTAGATGGTTTTCTTTTTTATTCAGTTGTTTGATCAAGACCAAATTGGAAACAGAAATCTCCTAATTCTTTGTTTCCTGAATATTTTCTTGCCTTTTCAGCTTGCCTATTGATTTTTAAATCAGTACAAAGGGCAATTCCTACCTTATTAATTCTTTAAGTAATTCCTCCAAAGGTTAAGTTGCCGTAACTGATAGTACCGTGCATTTCTTCTCTTAAGGCATTTCGCACTTTTTCAGCAAATAAGGGTGGTAATCCTGAAATAAATCTTTCTTTCCATATATCAGAATTACAATCATTCAACTGGTAGACTTTGGATAAGACTACGTCTCTGTACCAGCGAAATTCTCCTAAATCTTTACATCTTAGACGGTGTAATTATTGTCTATTTTTCTCCTTGATTAAGCCTATTCCTCTAGTGAATTCATTGAAGATGCACAAAAGTAAGACACTAATGCAATCAGATTGTGTTTCATAATTTTCAGGAATCTGACTAGTGCCTACTTCTATTTTGATGGAGGGATCTACAAGATTTCCTGTAGTTTATCTTTGTATATGATTCTTCCAAATTCATCCATTTTGACGGCATTTTCTATTTCAGTTCTTTGTGCTCCAGTTAAGTCATAATGCCACCATCCTCTTAATATTCCATTGAAAGAGGTGGTAATCATAAGGAAAATGTTTCTTGGAGAATTTCCTCTAACTTCACAGGCATTAGCATATATCATCATGCTATGGACCATCTGAATTATTTGATATTCAGTTAACCCATCTAGATTCCATTCATATAAAGAATTTCCAGAATAGGTTATATCAATAGTATAGGTATAAGGGGCTTCTTCTAACTGTAGGTCAACAAGAGTTGGCCTAGGGTAATAATTCTTTGTTGTTGGTAACTCAGCCTGTGGATTCCATTTTTTCAACCTGTTTATCAGCATGTTTTCTGAGGCTAAAACTCTCAGGATGCTTAGACCTTTTCCACCAACGTTAAGACTTTCCATTCTAGAAGACAACTCTTTCTGCATTTCTTCTGATAATTTGAATGGTCCTTCTTGCAGAATAATTCCTGATGGTAATTGCCTAGGAAATAGACAGCGTTTACAGGGATTTCTTCTAAACTTTCTTCTTTGTATTTATTTAGGACTGTATGACTGAAATCTGGCTTTAATTTAATTGACCTTTCTATTCGATCTGTCTGTTCTCCAATGGTTAATAGGCATAGATTGGTATAATTATTTTGTTCAATCATATTTCCAAGGCTTTGTCCTAATCTTTAGCATTGATTTTTGTCTTTGATTCAAATATAGATCCATCTTTAATAAAGCAGGCATAATTTTTTATTTCGGCCTTAGAGGCAGAGATATCAAGTTTCTTCCATGGTGGATGGGCTTTATGAACTTCTTTGCCATCAGTATCTTTCCAAGTTCTAGTTGTTCTTCCTATAACTCGGATTTGTTTTGTACTTTGAGTTTCTTCCTCTTTAATTTTTCCTTTTTTGAAATATTCCATAAACCAATCAAAGAAAGGTATGTTTCTTTCTTCTTCATTCATTTGATGTTACCATAATTCTCTCATCTTATCCTTTTCTTCTGTGTTAAATGTTTTAAAAAACCATTCTTTCATGTGGGTGGTTTTTCAAATTTTCTTTTAAATATGGTTTATCAATTTCAAACTTCTTGGCTGGTTTTACTTCTGATTTAGGAACCCTGATCATTCTTATAGCTCCTTCGAGAAAATCACTTTCGCTAGGGTTATAGGTTTTTTCGGATGACGTTCTTTTATATATTGGATGTTCAATACCACTTTCCTTATTTTTGAAAACCTTTTGATCCATTTCTTCTTTTTCACTACTCTTCTGATCATCATCTAATTCTTCTAACCTGAAGCTCCTTTTTCCTTCTGTATAGCTAGCAAAACTCTTTCTAGCTCTATCCATTTTCTTTCTAAAATTAATCTCAACATTACCCTTTGGTAACTTGACTATGCTTTGTAAATCATCAGTTATTTCATTTTCTCTGGGAGTAACATCTTCAATTTGCCAATTCCCTGGCAGAACAACATCTTCCCAACTAATCACCTTTGGAATGAAAACATTATTATTGAAATTTGTTTCCAAAAGCACAATGCTTTTTTCTTTTTCAACCTTATCTCTATAGGCTATCATGGGAAATACAGACATCATGGATTTATAAAACACACGATAGATTATAGCAAAAGGTTTACTTTTTGGGCTCATCTTTAGACCTTTACTTTGGAATCCAATGGTAGCACAATCAAGGATATCATCATCATGAGCATCAACTGTAATGTTTGGCAGGCAGTTGAAATAAGCAGCTCCATGGCAAAGACTTGATTCAACTATAGCATAAAGAGAATCATCAAATTCATCATGTCTTTGATCACAGACACAGACACACACAGAAGCATTTAATCCAAGACGAAGCAATGGCTTGATTCCTACCTGTATTAGTCCTATGTGTAGGTAGTTGTATTTAGATTTTATTTGTTCTATAATTCTTCTTTCAAGGATTCGTATGGTTTGTTTTCCACCTGAAAGAGAAACAATTTTAATTCCTGTTTTGATATGACAATCATTTTGTTCTTCAAAAGTCCCATTACTATATATTTTTGTTATGGGCATAGTTGGCATCTTCCAGTTGGATATAGCTTGATCGACATTTTCATATACCATTTCTTTTGAATTTTTTTTTCAGGATTTTCTTTTTTAAGACTATTACGAGGGAAGCTAGTTAAAGTCGACTGATAGAATGAAGAAGATGAAGTGGATCTATTAGAAGGATGCTGAAATGATTTAAACCAATTCTTAAAAAATTTTGTTTTTCCTTTAGGATTTTCCATTTTCGTAACGATTGTGGTAGAAAGAGCAACATCAACGATTTACAGCCCTTAATGCATGTTCACGGCTGAAGTGGGACTTACAATGCGATCACACTCTTAACCAAACAAACATATTACGAAAAGAGAGAATTAAAAAGGAGGAAAAAACTCTAAAGAGAATTGGATAGATCAACTAGGTTAAAAAACTTCAGATCCTGGATAAATTCATCTTGCAAGCGTGAACAATGTTCTTTAACAGCTTCATGTATGGCTATAAGTCTTTGATATTCTTGTCTGAGGAGAGGGATATCAATTATATTTAGGATATCGCTGGCCTGGCTTATATCTCTTTCTAAAGTTCTTAAAAGTATTTTCAAACACACGAATAGATCTAATCAATTGGATTCTCTATTTGGCATAGATTCATACTCGGGATAATAATTCTAATTCTTCATAAAGACAATTACAATATTCTCTTATATGATTACACATAGATACTAATCCATATCTCTGAAGGATGTGAAAACGGATAACAGTATAACGTCCTGTAGCTATATTTTCATCAATTTGACGGATTGCATTTTATAATCTTCTTAATTGGTTTTCACGGTGTCTAAGATCATGCAATAATTCTTCTCTTCGTATGTGACGAGGAGGCATCTCAGATTGCCATCATTTGGAGTTTTGATTCTATCCTAAAGACTTCTAATTGGAACACAGCATAGGCTTGGATCAAAATAATCCTTCTCATTTCATATTGTTGGTGACGTGGAATTGGATGAATTGGACATAATCAACCCTCATACTTCACTCTTAAACTTCGATGATCCAAAATGAAAACACAAGGCTGCTTATATAGATGGAGCAAAGGTACAAACGACAAACTCTCTTCCAACCAAGAGAGGACAACACTAAAAAAAGGAAACAGTAAAAGAATTCTACCGACACCAGCTGTCTTCATCTAGTCAAAAGAAGATTAAAGTTGTTTGTCAGCTTGCATCCCATCTTGGCAAAAGGCACTTCAATTATTGTCCTTTTTACTGTTCTCCCCAACTAGAGGAATTGGACGAATTGGACATAACAAACGAACAGGGAGAACTGGACCAACTGGACGAAAGAGACATATTCGGCGAGCTGGAAAACAGGACAAACTAAACTAATTGGAAAACTGGACGAATTGGAGAAACAGGATGAACATAACAAAGTAAACGAACTAGATGAAGTGGAAATTTTGGACGAATTGGACAAACTGGACAAACTCGACGAACTGGAGGAAGATAACAAAGTAAACGAACTAGACGAACTCGAGAAACTGCACCAACTGGACGAACTAGACAAATTGGACGAACTCAAAAATCTGGACCAACTGGACAAATTGGACGAAGCAGGCAAACTCCACGAACTTGACCAATTGGACCAACTAGAGGAATTGGACGAATTGGACATAATGGACGAACAGGAAGAACTGGAGCAACGAGACATACAGGGCGAGCTAGAAAAACTGGACAAATAGGACAAACTGAACAAATTGGAAAAACTGGACGAACTAGACAAATAGGTTGAACTGGACGAATTGGACAAAGTGAAGGAATTGGAAAAAATGGACAAATTGGACAAACTGGATGAACTGGACAAACTAAACGAATCGAAAAAACTGGACGAATTGGACAAACTGGACGAACTGGACAAAGTGAACGAATTGGAAAAACTGGACGAATTGGACAAATTGGACGAACTTGACAAACTGGACGAACTAGACGAACTAGAAAAACTGGATCAAATGGACAAATTGGACGAAGTAGACAAACTTCACGAATTGGACCAATTGGACCAACTAGAGGAATTGGTCGAATTGGACATAATGGACGAACAGGAAGAACTGGACGAACTGGAGCAACGAGACATACTGGGCGAGCTGGAAAAACTGGACAAATTGGGCAAACTGAACGAATTGGAAAAACTGGAAAAACTAGACAAACAGGTTGAACTGGACGAACTAGACAAATTGAACAAATTGGAAAAACTGGACGAATTGGACATGCTAGACGACCTGGAGGAACATAACAAAGTAAACGAACTGGACAAATTCGAAAAACTGGACCAAGTAGACAAATTGGATGAACTGGACATACTTGACAAACTCGACAAACTAAATAAATTTGGACGAACTGGAGCAACGAGACATACTGGGCGAGCTGGAAAAACTGGACAAATTGGGCAAGCTGAACGAATTGGAAAAACTGGAAAAAGTAGACAAACAGGTTGAACTGGACGAACTGGACCAACTAGACGAACTAGATAAATTGGACGAACTCAAAAATCGGGACTAACTGGAGAAATTGGACGAAGCAGGCAAACTCCACGAAACTTGACCAATTGGACCAACTAGAGGAATTGGACGAATTGGACATAATGGACGAACAGGAAGAACTGGACGAACTGGAGCAACGAGACATACAGGGCAAGCTAGAAAAACTGGACAAATAGGACAAACTGAATGAATTGGAAAAACTGGACGAACTAGACAAATAGGTTGAACTAGACGAACTGGACAAAGTGAATGAATTGGAAAAAATGAACGAATTGGACAAACTGGATGAACTGGACAAACTAAACGAATTGGAAAAACTGCACGAATTGGACAAACTGGATGAACTGGACAAATTGAACGAATTGGAAAAACTGGACGCATTGGACAAACTGGACGAACTCGACAAACTAGACGAACTAGACGAACTCGAAAAACTGGATCAAATGGACAAATTGGATGAAGTAGACAAACTTCACGAACTGGACCAATCGGACCAACTAGAGGAATTGGTCGAATTGGACATAATGGACGAACATGAAGAACTGGACGAACTGGAGCAACGAGACATGCTGGGCGAGCTGGAAAAACTGGACAAATTGGGCAAACTGAGCGAATTGGAAAAACTGGAAAAACTAGACAAACAGGTTGAACTGGACCAACTGGACGAACTAGATAAATTGGACAAACTCAAAAATCTGGACCAACTGGACAAATTGGATGAAGTAGGCAAACTCCACGAACTTGACCAATTGGACCAACTAGAGGAATTGGACGAATTGGACATAATGGACGAACAGGAAGAACTAGACGAACTGGAGCAACGAGACATACAGGGCGAGCTAGAAAAACTGGACAAATAGGACAAACTGAACGAATTGGAAAAACTGGACAAACTAGACAAATATGTTGAACTAGACGAACTGGACAAAGTGAACGAATTGGAAAAAATGGGATGAATTGGACAAACTGGATGAACTGGACAAACTAAACGAATCAGAAAAACTGGACGAATTGGACAAACTGGACGAACTGGACAAACTGAACGAATTGGAAAAACTGGATGAATTGGACAAATTGGACGGACTTGACAAACTGGACGAACTCGAAAAACTGGATCAAATGGACAAATTGGACGAAGTACACAAACTTCACGAACTGGACCAATTGGACCAACTAGAGGAATTGGTCGAATTGGACATAATGGACAAATAGGAAGAACTGGACGAACTGGAGCAACGAGACATACTGGGCGAGCTGGAAAAACTAGACAAATTGGGCAAACTGAACGAACTGGAAAAACTAGACAAACAGGTTGAACTGGACGAACTGGACAAATTGAACAAATTGGAAAAACTGGACGAATTGGACATGCTAGATGACCTGGAGGAATAACAAAGTAAACGAACTGGACGAATTCGAAAAACTGGACCAAGTAGACAAATTGGATGAACTGGACATACTTGACAAACTCGACAAACTAAATAAATTTGGACAAACTGGAGCAACAAGACATACTGGGCGAGATGGAAAAACTGGACAAATTGGGGAAACTGAACGAATTGGAAAAACTGGAAAAACTAGACAAATAGGTTGAACTGGACGAACTGGACCAACTAGACGAACTAGACAAATTGGACGAACTGGACAAACTTGACGACCAGGAAAAACTGGACGAATTGGACCAACTAGAGTAATTGGACGAATTGGACATAATGGACGAACTAGAAGAACTGGACAAACTTGATGAACAAGACATACAGGGCGAGTTGGAAAAACTGGGCAAATAGGACAAACTGAACGAATTGGAAAAGTTGGACGAATTGGACAAAGTAGGCGAACTGGTGAAACTGAACGAACTAGAGGAACGTAACAAACTAAAAGAACCAGATGAACTCGAAAAACTAGGCCAACTTGACAAATTGGACGAACTGAACAAACTTGACAAACAGAACAAATTAAACAAATTCTACAAACTGGACGAATTGGACCAACTGCAGGAATTGGACGAATTGTAGATAATGGACGAGTAGGAAGAACTGGACGAACTGGACCGACTGGACGAAGGAGACATACTGGGCGAGATGGAAATAATGGACAAACATGACAAACTGAACGAATTGGAAAATCTGGACGAATTGGGCTAACTGGATGAACTGAGGAAACTAAAGGAACATAACGAACTGGACGAATTGAACCAACTGGACAAACTAGACAAGCTTGACGAATGGGACAATCTGAACAAACTGGACAAACTAGATGAATTGGACCAACTAGAGGAATTGGACGAATTGGAAATAATGGATGAACATGAAGAATTGGACCAACTGAACGAAGTAGACATACTGGGCGAGCAGAAAAAAATGAACAAATAGGAGAAACTGAACGAATTGGAAAATTTGGACGAACTGGACCAACTGGAGGAACATAACAAAGTAAACGAACTGGGAGAAGTCGAGAAACTGGACCAACTGGACAAATTGGACGAACTAGACAAACTTGACAAACTGGACGAATTGGACCAACTAGAGTAATTGGACGACTTGGACATAATGGACGAATAGGAAGAACTAGACGAACTTGGTGAACAAGACCTAGTGGGCGAGCTGGAAAAACTGGGCAAATAGGACAAACTGAACGAATTGGAAAATCTGGACGAATTGGACAAACTGGACAAACTAGACGAATTGGAGGAATGTAACAAACTAAAAGAACTGGATGAACTCGAAAAACTGGACCAACTGGACAAATTGGACGAACTGGACAAATTTGACGAACAAAAAAAACTAAACAAATTCGACAAACTGGACGAATTGGACCAACTAGAGGAATTATACAAATTGGACATAATGGACGAACATGAATAACTAGACGAACTAGACCAACTGGATGAAGGAGACATACTAAGCGAGCTGGAAATAATGGACAAACAGGACAAACTGAACGAATTGGAAAATCTAGACGAATTGGACAAACTGGAGAAACTGGACGAATTCGACAAACTAGACCAACTAGACAAATTGGACGAACTGGGCAAACTAGACAAAGTAAACAAATTTGACAAACTGGACGAATTGAACCAACTAGAGGAATTAGACGAATTGGACATAATGGATGAACAGGATAAACTGGGCCAACTGGAAAAAATGGACAAACAAGACAAACTGAACGAGTTGGAAAAACTGGACGAATTGAACAAACAGGACAAATTGGACAAATTGGACGAGCTAGACAAACTGGACGAACTAGAGGAACATAACAAACTAAACGAACTCGAAAAACTAGACCAACTGGACCAACTAGACAAATTGAACGAACTAGACAAACTGGACAAACTTGACGAACTATACAAACTAGACGAATTGGATCAACTTGAGGAATTGGACAAATTGGACACGAACTCGAGAAGCTGGACCAACTGGACGAATTGGACAAATTGGATGAATTGGACACGAACTCGAGAAATTGGACAAATAGGAAACACCACCAAATGAGCAACACCAAGACTTCATTTTGACTAGATTGGATGTGTACTTTTCTTCTTCAAATCTAGACAAGATATTATGTATATTTTCTTCTCAGCAATGAAGACAACCAACACCATCTTTTAACTTGATGGGACACTTACCAACATCTAGCAACCACTTTTCTTCTTTGAATGAAGACACCTTTTCTTCTTAGCATAACACTTACACTTATACCCCCACCAAAAAGAGATGATTCCCCTTGGCTCTGATACCAACACTTACAGGATCTATAATGACAGGGATCATCTCAAATTTCAAAGCTTCTTTTTCATTAATTCTTTTGCTCTAGCAAAATTTTTAAGAAATAATTCAGCTCACCGAGATTCCTTTTCGACTTCTTTTTCTTTTCCTTTGTCTTTTGCTGAAGAATACCAAAACTTTCCACCACGAAGATAATCTGTAACTGAGCCATCGGGATTAACATGAGAGTCAGGGTCCCATCGAGGATGGAGATCTTCAAGGGGCACAACTTCAGCATCAAGATTTTCTTCTAGATCATGATTACTATCCCAATCATGATCACCAACATTTTTCTTTGGGAGATACTCTTCTAAAATTTGTTTAATCTTTTCTTCAAAATTGACGGAGTCAACAGACATGTCCATTGGCTCAGGAGATTTTTCTCAAGCAATTTCTTTGGCAATCTTTTTGGCCAAGAGATCAGCCATGACCATTTCATTCTCAAAAGGTTTTTCTTCAAGAAGAGGAATTTCTTCTTTAACAGGATGAGAGATTTGATTCAGAATTCTCTCATAAGTATTGTTTTCAATTTTTAGCCACCATTTTTGGTAAAAAATCTGATAAAGAGACGGTAATCCATATAAGTCCTTTTTTACTTCAAACTTCCATTGGAAAATATAAGGGATATGAAATTTAACAAAGAAGTGAAGCATATTGATGGCTTCACATGGAACCTTTTCTTCAACTTGAGAGAACTTAATAAACAAATAACGAAAATTATCAGGAAGGATTTTCTGAGAAGCACCAAAATATGACCACCAAGTGAAAAGAAACCAGGATGGGAAATTATGATGAATAGGAGTGACATCAGGACTTTCTTCTTTGAATCTGATGAACTAGGAATGACTATACTGGCGATTTTGCCACATCAAAGCAAATTTCCAGGCATCAATATAATCCCAATAATTAAAGAACTCAGTCGAATTGTATAATTGGACTGATTTTGTCATGTACAAGGGACCATCCCAATCTTCCTCAGTAAGGATTTTGAGAATAGTGAACTTTGAGTAAGTGATGATACCATTTGCATTCTTATTGTGGAAGATGAGGACATTTTTCGTCTGATGTAAAATATTGAGATACCAATCTCTGGTTTTCCTTTTATCAGGGGAATAATAATGAAGCCCCTTGCCAAAGAGAAAATAAACATTATCTTCAACAGATCTTTCTTCCATAAGACAATCTTAAGTAACAAGAATTTTGTTACCAGTATAAAGATATAATTCTGATTGACTTGGGTCTTTTGTTGGAGTAAAACCCTTTTGGCTTTCTTCTTGTTCTGCCAATTTCTCTTGCCCTTTTTTCTGCATGAACGGGGAAGAGCTACTTGCCATTTTGTCGTCCCTGAAGAAATTCTCTAGTAAGAAAGTCAGGGAGAGAGTTAGAATTTTCATTAATAAATTCAATTTTAAATTCAAAAACTGATAAAATGACTTGCCATCTAGCAAATATTTGCTTAGAGACAAGATTTTTGACATTTTTTTTCAGAATTTCTTTTGCTGCTTTAGTATCCACACTGATGAGAAATTCGTATTTCAATAAATCATGTTAGAATTTCATCACACAAATAACTATGGCAAGAACTTCCTTTTTGATGGTTGAATATTTCTTTTGTGCTTCATTCCATAATCCAGAATTAAATCTTATTAATTCTTCTTTTGAGTCTTTTTGTTGTAAGAGGATTCCACCATATCCGACATCAGAGGCATCAGTTTGAACTATTTTAAAAGCTTCTGGGTCAGATAAACATCTACAAGGAATATTTTTAACTCTTTCTTTAATCTTTTTTACTGCATTAGTGTGATGGATAGTCCACTCTTTAGGATTTTTCTTTAACCTTTCCTAGAGAAGTTTTCTATCTTTCGCTAAATCTTGATAGAAAAATCCAACATAATTTAGACATCCAAGAAATCTTTGTAGCATATTTTTATCCTTAATTTCATCTTGAAATTTATCAGCAAATTGAATAACTCTATTAGTTGGAGTTATTTTTCTGTCTTGAATCTCAAATCCTAAGAACCTAATTTTTTGCTGAAAGAGATTCATTTTTCTTTTAGTTAAAGCCAATCCATTTTCTTTTATGACTCTTTTGAAAATACCCAAGTGTTTCCAATGTTGTATCACAGATTCTGAGAAGATAAGAATATTATCAATATAAACAATGACAAACTGGGTGTAAGACGAGAAGATATTATTCATAATATTCTGAAATTCAAATGGAGCATTTTTCAATCCGAAAGGCATAACATTCCATTCATAATGCCCCATTGGAATAGTGAATGCAGTTTTATATCTATCTTCTTCTTTTATCTGAATCTGCCAAAATCCTAATTTTAAATCAAATTTTGAGAATATTTTGGCGTTGTTTAATTTGTTTAGTAAATCCTGAGTATTAGGCAAATGATACCTAATAGATTGAAGAACTTTGTTTAATGGTTTATAATTGATTACCAATCTTGGAACTCCTCTTTCGATTTCAGCGGCCATTTCAACATAAAATGCCGTACAGCTCGAAGGGGATTTGCTTTTTCTAATTAATCCTTTCTTCAAAAGATCATTGATTTCTTCTTGGCAAAGTTTTAAATGAGCAGCATCCATTTAGGATGGACGAGCTTTAGTAGGAATATCTTTTTCATTAAAATCTTTTACATATGGTAATCCTACTATGTGTCTTTTTCTATTCCAAAAAGCTGATGGTAATTCAAAACAGCATTCTTCTTCAATCTGTTTGGTGAATTCTTCTAATTTTGTTTTAAATTCTTTTTTCTCTAATTCTTTTGTTATTTAGACAGATTTAATTTCATTTTTTAGTCCATTTATGTAATTTTCTTTAGTGGCGATAACTTGACTTATCCTTTGGATTTTCGTTTCACAAGGATCACCTATAAAATCAAGATTTACTTCAATCCCTTTGATATTTGTAGAAACTCTTTTTGTTGTTACAAAAAAGGGTTGGATTTGAAGGATAAATGGGGATCCAAGGAGTACATCATTAACAATATCCTCTGAAATAATAAAGGGTGAAGTAACACAGATTCCTTTCATGCAAACATGAACATTTGGGATTTTTCTTTCTATGGAAATAGTCGTTCCATTAGCAGCAGAAACAAATTATTTTGATTCACTCGTAAATTCAATAGGAACGATTCCAAGTCTGATAACATTTAAGTCTGCACCAGTGTCAATTATGGCATTGACAATCTTCTCACAGTTTTTTATTTTTATTTTTACCTGAACTCTCCACTGTTGGTAAATACATTTTGTAGGAATTACACCAGTAGAGATTTTGCTAATTTCTCCTTTAATTCTTTGGAGAAATTTTTCTTCATCATATTTTTCAATAGCACCATCATTTTCTGTAACGCCCGCCCCTTTTCACCGTAAAATCAGAGTACTTTTTTTTTTTTAAATAAAAGTGACAAAGGGCGCGGACGTCACGACGCGAGTTAAGTTCCGAGCTTCTAAAGCCCGGCCTTTAACTGGCCAACCCTACGCGTGCGTGGAACATAAGTCCACGAGTACGGTTCACGCGTAGCAAGTAAGCTCACGGAACATAAAAATAAGATCGGATGATCATAGAACTATCCTACCAGTTCTTCAGATAGCAGGGAAGAAATACCCAATTAATTACGAAAATGCCATTATATTGTATTATCCAAAATAATACCTAAACATAGCAAACTACCTAAATTATTACATTTCCGACAAGCTAACTATACAAATACATCTTTTCCAAAATGAAGTAAAACAAAATAATTAATCCGCCTCCCCAAGCTCCTAAGCTTGGCTTCCGTCTCGCCCTTCCGGTCCGCCATCTCCTGCATCGTCAGCTAGGGTAGAAGTAGGGCGTTAGAACAACGCGCCCAGTAGGATTCCGAGTAGGGCTAGCACATGGGTTAGTAATAACCATATACAGATAATAACACAGTGAAAACTATAAACCACCATATACTAAAATATAAGTAAATGATATGCCATGGGTGTCAATGTTATGAATCCCACCCATCATTCCTGCCATATACTGTCATATCCCTCTTGACGGAAAAACCTCGTCAAGATATGTCCAACCGTAAAATATCCCCCTTGACGGCAAAGCCTCGTCAAGGTGTCCCCATGCCTGTTCTCGGTCGCCCCGACGGAGCATGGACTCCGGTTTGTTTATTTTTTTCCGCCCATGCCATGCATGAGATGTAATGCATTATGCTATGTAATATGTATATTCCATAGTCATAATATAGCCTTCATAACTTAGCATATAACTCATAATCTTGCATTATGCCATATAAGATACATAAACCATGATTTAAAACTCATCATAAAATAAACCATAAAATTCCCAAAATAAATCAACGAAACCATCACACAATCCATGGCTTACAAAAAGGTAGGAATCCTACCGAATACCGATTCGCGTCCTTTTTCGGCTTCGTCCGATAATCCGGCTACCGACACGCGTACCGTTCGTGATATCCAATACCCTATTACATACACATAATCAGTCCACATTTTAACTATTTCTAGGTCCATTCACATTTCCAAGTCCATATGAAAATCAGTCACTATTTAGGTTTTGCGGGTCCCATTTAATCCATTATATATTTTTAAGTACATGAGTCTAAAATCAGCCTCCTAGGCTTTATTTAACCATACATAAACTTATCACTTAGTGCCTCTAAATACATGGTCCTCTCCCATGGAGTTCTTCATTTTGGCCATTAATTACGGTTTTGCCACTACCTCTTCTCCATGGTTAATCAACCACTCACCCTTGCCTAACTAAGTTCATAATTGATTATAAACTTGGATACCTAACTTAGGTCCATTAATGATCCATTCAACTATGTCACATGACCATTAAGATTAGTCATTTAATTAATCTAACCTTATTCATTTAAACCAATCCAAAACCCCATACTTAACCCTTTAAATGGTTCACCAATGGGCCATGGGTTCAAAATACCCAACTCATCAATTTTTCCCATTTTGTTTTCTTTGGCCTACTTATACATTTGAACCCATCACAAGCCCTTCCATGAAGGGGCTTAACTTATACATTTCAATCATCATCCTTTATCACACTTTAAATCCATTTACAATCATCATCAAACCATCATAAAACCATCATTTTCCCCATTTTTTGTACTCATTTAAACTACCATTACACCACCATAGGGTTCGGCCATTCACCATGGCCGAACCCATGGTTCATGATCCAATAATTTTAACCTTAAACACTCCATTATAATTTCCTCAATTGCCTACATTTAATCATTTTAAAACCCTAAAATCATTAACCACCCTCATTGTCTCCCATTCTTATAAACCCTAATAATTAACCCAATCATCTACCATGGGTTCATCCCCCTCTACCATTTTTACAAAACCTAACAAAATACTCCATCATCTACCATTGTTAAGGCCATCAACATCATGCACTTCTCCCATGCATTTTTTTTTTATTTATTTACCATCCCTTTAAAACAATTTACCAACATTTAATCATTAAACCCTAAAACCATAAACATTCTCCATGCTTCCATTTTTACATAATTAAATTACACAATGTCCTCCATACCTTAAAACCCTAAGAAAATCACACATTACCTTCCAATTCCACATAATTCCATGCTTAATAACTTAATTACATTACATTCCTTAATCCATTTATTTTTTCCTTAAACTAACCCTAATTTACCCATTAGGGTTTTGTCCACTTTCCATCCTTCAAATTGATGGATTTTAAATCCATGGCATAAAATCAATAGGCCACCATTAAATTTACAAAATAAATCCCAAATCTTAAACCCTAAAAATCCAAAATTTCTTGTTTAAGAAATACTCACAATCCGTCGTCTCCTCTGATTTCCGCCGCTCCCGTCGGCTTCCTTAGCCTCCTTTCTCCTTCTTTTTAATCTTTGGTAGGTCAAGATGCTTGATCAATGGTGGAAACCTCCAAGCTTAGAATTGGCCAAGGTAGGGTTTACTTGAGAGAGGGAAAGGAGGAGATGATGGGAAAGAAGATCTCAACCTTTAATCTTGGAGTGGTGGCCTATTGTTTTGAATTTTTCTTCTCTTCTTAGCTTCCTTTTCTTAATTTCCTTCTTCTCTTCTCTTTTTTTTTTTTTTTCTTAGAGTGGAACGGCCATGAGAGAGTGCAAGAGATGGAGTTAGTGAAAATGAGAATGGGAAAACAAGATAAGGCTTATCTCATGTGGTGGTGTAACTTACACTCCACATTTAATGCCCACCAACCTCATGGGATTTTTATGCTTTATGGTGAGCCAACGTTTTTTTTTTTTTTTTGTGTATTTGGAGATGAGGTGGTTTGATTTGGGTCTTCCCTCTTCGACCACCTTTTTGGATAAGCTTACTTAATTACTTAATTAAATCATTAGGCTAATTAACCCCATTTGGCTTAATTCCACTTACTTAACTTGCCTTCATACACCCATGGTTGACCAATTCAACCATGGTGGCCGGCCCCACCAAACCTTGGGTCCACACGCCACCTCACTTGATGAGGTGGAGGTGGGTCCCATTGGACCATGTCACCTTGGTCAACTTCAAATTAACTTAGGTGATTTAGACCCATTCAACTCATTCTAATTGGATCACCATTGGGCCCATGGCCCAATTACATTTTTATCTTACCCATTTACCTTAGGCTTACATTACCTTGATCCATTGGGTCCCAAATGACTATTGGGCCCAATTTGACCACTTTGACCCTTTAAATAAACTTAAATCCAATCCATAGTCCATTGGGCCCTAGTTGGGCCTTTGTCCAAATTTTGGTCCATTTACCCTTGATTCCACCTATTTCCAATTTCCACCATAAAAAAATAAATAATAACACATATATATTACTTTACAAATTCCGGGCCATTACAATACAATCCTCTTTTAAAATTTTCGTCCCGAAAATTCGAGCGAAGTAGAGGTTCAAAACATCTTACACAAAGAGTTCAGGATGAGAGGCTCTCATCTCCGACTCAAGTTCCCAGGTGGTTTCTTCATTACCATGTCGTTCCCATACCACCTTGACGAACTGAATGGCCCGGTTCCGCAACACTCTTTGCTCGGTCCCGACTATTCTGACCGGCTTCTCCACATATGTCACATCGCTTCGCACATCGATGTCTTGAATACTCAATACATGTGAAGGATCAGGGTTGTACTTCCTCAACATAGACACATGGAATACATCATGTAATGATGATAACTGCGGAGGGAGCGCCAACTGATAAGCTACCCCCCCCACCCTCTTCAAGATTGGAAACGGTCCCACAAATCTAGGTGACAGTTTCCCCTTCTTTCCAAATCTCATGTGTCCCTTCCGTGGTGAGACTTTCAAAAACACCAAGTCCCCCACCTCAAATTCGAGGAACCTTCTCCTTTTGTCGGCGTAACTCTTCTGTCGGCTTTGTGCAGTGAGTAGATGTTGCCGTATCAATTTAATCTGCGCTGTAGTTTCTGCAACCAACTCCGGTCCAATCAGCGCAGGCTCACCGGCTTCTGTCCAACACACTGGTGATCTACATGGCCTACCATATAAGGCCTCAAACGGAGCCATCTGTAGGCTTGACTGATAGCTGTTATTGTAGGAAAACTCCACCAGTGGTAAATGATCCTCCCATCCACCCTTAAAGTCTAGCATGCATGCTCTCAGCATATCCTCCAATGTCTGTATTGTCCTCTCCGACTGTCCATCAGTCTGTGGATGAAATGCTGTGCTAGTTAATACGTCGGTCCCCATAGCCGACTGCAAGCCCTGCCATACTCTGCCGGTGAATCGGCCATCCCTGTCGGACACAATAGACCGGGGAATGCCATGTAACCTGATGATCTCCCGGATGTACTGTCGACCTAAAGTCTCTGATGAATCCGTCATCTTGATGGGAAGGAAATGTGCAGATTTGGTCAACCGGTCCACTATGACCCATATTGCATCGTTGCCCTTGGATGACCTTGGCAACCCTGTTACAAAGTCCATGGATATGTGTTCCCATTTCCATTCTGGCACCGGTAAGGGTGCGAGTAAACCCGGTGGCTTCCGATGTTCTGCCTTAACCTGCTGACAGGTTAAGCAACAAGCAACAAACTCTGCCACGTCTTTCTTAAGTCCATGCCACCAATAGTGCCTCTTAAGATCATGATACATCTTGGTGCTGCCCGGGTGAATAGAGAGTTTTGTTTGGTGTGCTTCAATCAGCAACTCTCTTCTGCAATTCTTAGGCACATATGTCCTACCTCGGAACATAAGACCCTGTCCCGGTCGTAATTCCCATTCCGGTACAACTTCACCGGTAGACATTTTAGCCCATATCTCCTCCACCTCTGGATCTGTTCGTTGTTCCCGTTCAATCTCGGAGACCATGTGGGATCGTATGATCAGATTATATATGGTTCCATGATTATTCAGATAGAGTTTAAACTCTCTGATGGTATTCAACACCTCCCATTCTGTTCTGATCATACTGGCCACTGTCGCAGGTGATATACGGCTGAGAGCATCCGCCACTTTGTTCGCCTTGCCAGGATGATACCGGAGTGCGAACTCATAATCTGCCAAGTATTCCATCCATCTACGTTGTCTCATGTTGAGTTCCTTCTGATCAAATAGGTACTTTAGGCTCTTATGGTCTGAGAATACCTCAAACTTTTCACCATAAAGGTAGTGTCTCCAGCTTTTAAGAGCGAAGACCACTGCTGCCAGTTCCAGATCATGTGTGGGATAATTGCGCTCATGAATTTTCAACTGTCTTGACCCGTACGCCACCGCCCTATTACCTTGACTGAGCGTACACCCCAGTCCCTCTCCTGAGGCATCACAGTACACCTCATAGTTTCTGCCTCTTTCCGGCAAGATCAAAATAGGAGCCGTTGTAAGCTTCTCCTTTAGCTCCTCAAATCTCCGGTTGCACAGATCTGACCATTCAAATTTGACTCCTTTCTGAGTGAGTCGGGTAAGTGGGGCTGCAATCTTGGAGAAATCCATAATAAATTTCCTGTAGTAACCGGCCAATCCCAGAAAACTGCGGATCTCGGTCACATTCGTCGGTGCTTTCCACTCCCTCACTGCCGCTACCTTAGCCGGGTCTACAGCTATGCCTTCCTCCGATATAACGTGCCCCAAGAAATTGACCTCTGATAGCCAAAATTCACACTTGCTGGCTTTGGCATACAACTGGTTCCTCTTAAGGGTGTTCAGAACTATCTGCAGGTGTTCAGTATGTTCCTCCTGACTCTTGGAATAGATCAGGATGTCATCAATAAATACAATTACAAACTGATCCAAGTAAGGACGGAATATCCTATTCATCAGGTCTATGAACACCGCCGGTGCATTAGTAAGCCCAAACGGCATGACTACATACTCATATAATCCATACCGTGTCCTGAAGGCTGTCTTCTCGATGTCTTCCTCTCTAACCCGGATTTGATGGTATCCGGACATCAGATCAATCTTGGAAAAGTGAGAGGAACCCCTAAGCTGATCAAACAGATCATCAATCCTAGGTAGGGGATATTTATTCCTGACAGTCAACTGGTTCAATTTTCTATAATCCACACACATCCGAAGGGTACCGTCCTTCTTCTTAACAAACAATACCGGGGCTCCCCATGCGGATGTGCTGTTCCGAATAAAGCCCAGCCTGAGCAGTTCATCAATCTGCTTTTTTAACTCAGTCATCTCAGCCGGTGCCATCCTGTAATGAGGTAATGATACTGGAGCTGCGCCGGGGTATAATTTAATCTCAAAGTCTATCTCCCTCTTAGGTGGCAGACCAGGGAGCTCTGTTGGAAATACCTCGGCATAATCTACTACCACCGCCGGAAGTTCAGCTATTGGTGCCTTATCTAATCTAAGGGTGTTCAAGGCAAGATGATTCAATTCTTCCTGCAGCCTTCTAGGAATGCCCTGTCGGTCAGTGGGCACTATATACCGCCTTCCTTCAGGTGACCAAAATATCACTCTACGAAGATGGCAATCAATATGGGCCTGATACGTAGCCAACCAGTCCATGCCAAATATAACATCGTACTCAGCCATATCGATTACTAAATAATTGAACTCGAATCTGAATCCAGCGAGTTCAGTGTTCAGTGCCGTGCATATGAGCCCCAAAGATGTGTCTCCGACAGGGGATACAATAGTAAGTGAGGTGGACAAATTCTGTACTAATGTGCCCGTAGCAGTTATGAATGCAGCAGATATAAATGAATGGGAAGCTCCAGAATCAAATAATGTAACTGCATAAGAACTACCAACTACGGCCATACCTTGAATCACCGAGCGGTCCACTGCTACTGGAGAAGGTATAGCAAAAAGTCGTCCTGATCCCGTAGGGTTTGGCGCCCGTCCTGCCTGATTGTATGTTCTGTCCCCTCGCGGCGGAGCTGATCTAACTGGAGGGCGGGAGGAACCCTTGAAGTTAGAGGGTCTGCTGAGCTGTGGACACTCCCTCTTGAAGTGACCCTGTTGGCCACACTGATAGCAAGTGTTCCCACCTCTAGGAACCTGGGTAACTGATGCTGACTGGGAGGGCTGATTGGGGCGAAAGCCCCCTGCAGATCCAGTAGAGGATGAGGGTCTGCTGAAACTCGGGCGGAACCTCTTATTGGGTTGAAATGCACCCCGCCCACTCTGCCATCGGCGGTTGTCATGCCGCGCTACCTCATTCAATTCCCGCTCCACTATAGTGGCCCTGCCGACCACCCCTGCCAATGTAGGTTCCTTGAATACTGTCACCCTAGTTTTGATGCTCGGCCGAAGGCCCCGTTCAAACTTACGGGCCCTCCTGTGCTCAGTGTCCACCATGTAGAACGCGTAGACAGATAGTCGAAGGAACTCCCGGTGGTACTCTGCCACTGTCATATTGCCTTGTACTAATGATATAAAAGCTTCAGTCTGACTCTCCCTTTCTTCCTCCGGGAAAAACTGCTCTAGAAAAGTGGCTGAGAACCATTCCCAAGTCATGGCAATTCTTTCCCTTTCCGGCACCAATGATTGTTGTTTTTCTACCACTTCCCACCAATTACCGGCATCCTCGATCAGTTGAGATGTTGCCAGTAAGATTCTGTCAGCCGGACTAGAAACCTGAAGCAGATTTAAGATCTGAGTGATCTTCTTTAACCAGTGATCTGCTCCTACAGCCCCTTCTTTTCCTCTGAAATAGGGAGGGCGCTGTTGCTGAAAATCTTTGACCATCTTCCGTTTACTAGTGTCACTAGTAGTAGCATTTCCGTCGCTAGTAGTCGCATTTCCGCTCAAATGTTGCTGAAGAGCAGCAGCGACTGCCGCTTGAACTACATCTTTTAGCTCGGGAGGTACACCTTGTATGTTGATATTATTCTGTTCCTCCTCCCGATGGGGTACCTCCTCTTCCTGGCGAGGTGGTGATACCTCTTTCTGGTTGCGACGAGTCCTTCTCTTCGGAGCCATTTCCTAGTCATCGAAAACACTGACTTAGTTCCTTTTTCAATGGAGGAAAAAGAAGAAAAAAGAAAATATATATATATACTAAACAATATACTTTGTTTCTCATTTTTGGGGAAGATTGCCAAATAAGCACACTTGGTTTGGGGAAAACGTCCCAAGTATCTATGTTTCGTTCCATTTGTGAAATCGGGGAATTTTCTCCTATGTTCAATAAGCCTACCATTATTCCGTCAAATTTGGGGAAGACCTAAACTTGTTTTCTCATGTCGGGAAAATGTAACCCTACTTGCTATGTTTAATAATTCCGACTTACATTGATTTTTTTTTTTTCTTCCCTTGCTATCATCCCTCTCCGTCAAATGTTGTTCTCAGATTAAACCCTTCAGTTTGAGTCAATCGAAGTAATTTAACCCGGCCCCCGTGCAGCGGTCTCCGAAGAGTCGGTCGGTTGGGATTCTTAGCCGTCAGTGAGACGTGCAACCGTCTTAATCTTACTTCGAGAGATTCATTCTTCCGAATTCGCTCTGATACCAACTGTAACGCCCGCCCCTTTTCACCGTAAAATCAGAGTACTTTTTTTATTTAAATAAAAGTGACAAAGGGCGCGGACGTCACGACGCGAGTTAAGGGCCGGGCTTTAGAAGCTCGGAACTTAACTCGCGTCGTGACGTCCGCGCCCTTTGTCACTTTTATTTAAAAAAAAAAAGTACTCTGATTTTACGGTGGAAAGGGGCGGGCGTTACATTTTCTAACCAAGTTAACCTTTCATCAAGCTCATTTTGTTTTTTGGTTAACTCTATTCTTAATTCACGGAGTTCTCTCTTCTGATCATTTAATTCTTTTTGTAAATCTGAGAGAGTTAAGGGTTTATTTATAGTATGAATTTTTTCTGCTCTATTCATAAGGTCAATCATGGAATAGGTTGGTGTGTGAAATGTTTTTTTCTCTTTTGTCTTTTTTGGACAATATGGTGCTTTATCACCATTTTCATCTTCTTCAAAGGAAATCTTTGGTTGTGGACTTTCTCCTTCTTCTCCTCCCCCCAATTTTGAAATTTGATTTAAAAATTGAACTTTTTTCTTCGGATCGGGTATGTTATCAACTATTTCTAGAAGTAATTTTTGAGGGGTTGTGAGGACACGGATATGGATACCAAGATCTTCATCAGATGGTATCGACCATTCTCCTTCAGATTCTTCATCATCTGAATGACATGTACATGATTGGAATTGTTTGATGAGCTGAACCTAGGGACTATTTTCTTCAATGTCAGTTGATGAATCAGATTCGTATTCTTCTTCTTCTTATGAGAAACTTGAATCAGATTGTTCTTTTTTAGTATTTTCCTCATTATTTTTGGTATTATTTTTCTAAGTTTCTTTTTAGAGCAATTTTCTTTTTTAAAGCATTTATTTGAATAATGACCCTTTTTCCCGCAAGTATAACAAGTCGGAACATTTTCTTTTATGTATTTCTTTTTGAAATATTTCCTAGATTTTCTTTTGAATGGGATGAGTTCATCGGATTTTCTCTATTTTTTATATCTTCCGGCTTTATACTTTCTTACTATTTTGTTTCTTCTATCCGGAGTAAATCTAGAACACGAGGGTTTTCTCTTTGATTCAGGTGTTTGGTCTAAACCAAACTAGAAACAAAAATCTCCTAATTCTTTATCTCCAGAATATTTTCGCATTTTTTCAGCTTGTTTACTAATCTTTAAATCAGTATAAAGAGTCATGCCAACTTTGTTAATTCTTTGTATAATTCCTCCGAACGTCAGCAAACTGTAATTAAAAGTACCATGCATTTCTTCTCTCAAGGAATTACGCACCTTTTCAGCAAATAGGGATGGTAATCCTGAAATGAATCTTTCTTTCCAAATATCAGAATTACAATCATTTAGTTGGTAGACTTTTGATAAGAATACATCTCTATACCAACGAAATTCTCCTAAGTTTCTACATATCAAACGGTGTAATTGCTGTCTATTTTTCTCTTAATTAAAGCAATTCCTCCAGTGAATTTATTGAGGATGCATAGAAGCAAGACACTAACACAATCAGATTGAGTTTCCCAGTTATCAGGGATTTGACAAGTACCTGCTTCAAGCTTAATATTGGGATCTACTAAGTTTCCTGTGGTTTTGTCTCTGTAAAGGATTCTTCCAAATTCATCCATTTTGACAGCATTTTCTATTTCAAGTCTTTGGGCTCCAGTTAATCCATAATTCCACCATCCTCTTAATACATTGAAAGAGGTGGTTATCATGAGAAAAATATTTCTTGGAGTATTTCCTCAGACTTCACAGGCATTACAGTATATTAACATACTGTGAACCATTTGGACAATTTAATATTCTGTTAATCCATCTAAGTTCCACTCATATAAAGAATTTCCTGAATAGGTTAATTCTGAGGTGTAAGTGTATGGAGCTTCATCGAGTTGTAGACCAACAGGGTTTGGTCTAGGATAATAATTCTTTGTCTCTAGCAATTTTATCTGGGGATTCCATTTCTTTAAACGATTTATTAATAAATTCTCTGAAGCAGAGACTCTTAGGATGCTGAATCCTTTTCCTCCCATATTGAGGCTTTCCATCTTATTGGATAATTCTTTTTGCATTTCGTCTGTCATTGTGAATGGTCCTTCTTGCAAAATAATCCCTTCAGGTATGCAGAGCTTTCTTCTAATTTTTCTTCTTTATCTTTATTGAATTCGGGTTTTGATTTGATTGTTCTTTCTATTCAATCTGTTTGTTCTCCAATGGTTAATAGACATAGATTGGTGTAATTGTTTTGTTCAATTATATCTCCAATACCTATACCTATTTCTTTAGCATTTGGGTCTGGTTTTGATTCATAAATGGATGCATTTTTTACAGGCATGGCATAATTCTTGGTTTCTGTATTAGGAACAGAAATATCAAGTTTCTTCCAAGGTGGGTGAGATTTATAAACTTTTTTTCCTTCAGTGTCTTTCCAAGTTCTTGTTGTCTTTCCTATAACTCTTATTTGTTTTGGGTTTTGAGTTTCTTCTTCTTTGATTTTCCCTTTTTTAAAATATTCTATGAACCAGTCAAAGAAAGGTATATTTCTTTCTTTTTCCTCCATTTGGAAATACCATAATTCTCTCATTTTATCTTTTTCTTATGTGTTAAACCTTTTAAAGAACCAATCTTTTAAAGGATGATTTTCAAAGTTTCTCTAAGATATGGTTTATCAATTTCAAATTTTTTGACAGGTGTTTCTTCTGGCTTTTGAATGCTAACCATTCTTATGGCTCCTTGGAGAAAATCACTCTCACTAGGGTTGTAGGTTTTTTGTGATGAAGTTCTTTTATACACAGGGTGTTCGATTCCACTTTCTTTGTTTCTAAAAACCTTTTGAGCCATTTCTTCCTTTTCACTACTCCTTTGGTCATCATCTATTTCTTCTAATTTAAAACTTTTTCTTCCTTCCGTATAACCAGTGAAACTTTCCTAGCTTTTTCCATTTTCTCCTAAAATTGATTTCAACATTACCATTTGGTAATTTGACTACTTTGTAAATCATCTGTTATTTCATTTACTCTTGGGGTGATATCTTCTATTTGCCAATTTCCTAGGAGAACAACTTCTTCCCAGCTGATAACTTTTTGGATAAACACATTATTGTTAAAGTTTGTTTCCAAGAGAACTATAGTTTTTTCTTTATCAACCTTATCTCTATAGGCTATCATGGGAAAGACAGAGATCATGGATTTATAGAACACACGATAAACTATAGCAAAAGGTTTACTTCTTGGACTCATCTTTAATCCTTTACTTTGAAATCCAATGGTTGCACAATCAAGAACATGATCATCACGAGCATCAATTGTGATATTAGGAAAACAGTTAAAATAAACAGGTCCATGACAGAGACTTGATTCGATCATAGCATAAAGAGAATCATCAAACTCATCATGTCTCTGATCTCGCACATAAGCACACACTGAAACATTTAATTCTAATCGAAACAGTGGTTTGATTCCTACCTGAATTAATCCTATGTGCAGGTAGTTGTATTTGGTTTTGATTTGTTCAATAATTCTTCTTTCAAGAACTTTAATTGTCTGTTTTCCTCCAAAAAGAGACAGTTTTTTTAACAGTTTTAATGTGGTAATCATTTTGTTCTTCAAATGTACCATTACTATATATTTCTGTTACAGGCAAGGCTGGCAACTTCCATTTGGATATTGCTTGGTCAAAATTTTCATATATCATTTTTTCTGAATTTTTTGTGTTTTCTGCATTTTTTTTGTCTAAACTGTTACGGGGAAGACTAGTTAAAGCAGACTGGTAGGATGAAGAAGACGAATAAGATCTATTAGAAGGATTCTGAAATGATTTAAACCAATTCTTAAAAAGTTTTGTTTTTCCCTTAGAATTTTCCATCTTTATAGCTTGTAAGAAACATAAAGAGTTCTGTCAACGATTTGCAGCCCTTGATGCCTGATCATGGCCAGAAGTGGGACTTACAACGCGACCACACTCTTAAGAAGATAAACGAGGCACAGAGGTGGAGAATAAGAAGGAAAATAAAAACTCTAAAGAGAATTGGATAAACCAACTGGGTTAAAAAACTTCAGATCCTTGATAATAGATTTAATTCATCTAAGTCCCCCCTTTTTTTTTGTAACACAGATTTAAATACGAGATAATAATTCTAATTCTTCATTCAAACTATTACAATATTCTCTTATTTGATTACACAAGCGTACTAGCATAGATCTCCTAATAGTATGAACACGGATAACAAGATATCTTTCTGCAACTATATTTTCATCAATTTGTCTGATAGTATTTTCTAATCTTCTAAGCTGGTTTTCACGTTGTCTTAGATCACGCAATAATTCTTCTCTCCTAATAGAACGAGGGGGCATCTCAGAAGGCCATAGCTTGTAGTTTTGATTCAGTTCGAAATTTGTCTAGTTGGAACATAGCATAAGAACGCATTAAAACAATCCTTCTTCTTTCAAACTCATGATGGCGAGGATTATTTCTGTGGGTGCAGGCTTGCAAATGTCTTCTTATATTGTCTAACAAGGTTTCAATTTTTCTTAATATTCGAACATCATCATAGTACCTCCTAAGTAGAGCAAGACAAATAGACATATTTTAACAAAAGAAACAGCATGATTAGATAACAACAAACATATAATATCAAACTTATAAACACTTAATTACTTACAGAAGATTGTAATTGGATGAATTGGACATAATGGGCGAACTAGAAGAACTGGACAAACTTGATAAACGAGACATACATGGCGAGTTGGAAAAACTGGGCAAATAGGACAAACTGAACAAATTGGAAAAGTTGGACGAATTGGACAAAGTAGACGAACTGGTGAAACTGAACGAACTGGAGGAACGTAACAAACTAAAAGAACTAGATGAACTCGAAAAACTAGACCAACTTGACAAATTGGACGAACTGGACAAACTTGACGAACAGAACAAACTAAACAAATTCGATAAACAGGACGAATTGGACCAACTGCAGGAATTGGACGAATTGTAGATAATGGACGAGTAGGAAGAACTGGACGAACTGGACCGACTGGACGAAGGAGACATACTGGGGCAAGATGGAAATAATGGACAAACAGGACAAACTGAATGAATTGGAAAATCTGGACGAATTGGACAAACTGGATGAACTGAGGAAACTAAAGGACCATAACGAACTGGACGAACTGATCCAACTGGACAAACTGGATGAATTGGACCAACTAGAGGAATTGGACGAATTGGAAATAATGGATGAACATGAAGAACTGGACCAACTGAACGAAGTAGACATACTGGGCAAGCAGAAAAAAATGAACAAATAGGAGAAACTGAACGAATTGGAAAATTTGGACAAACTGGACCAACTGGAGGAACATAACAAAGTAAACGAACTGGGAGAAGTCGAGAAACTGGACCAACTGGACAAATTGGACGAACTAGACAAACTTGACAAACTGGACGAATTGGACCAACTAGAGTAATTGGACGACTTGGACATAATGGACGAATAGGAAGAACTAGGCGAACTTGGTGAACAAGACCTAGTGGGCGAGCTGGAAAAACTGGGCAAATAGGACAAATTGAACGAATTGGAAAATCTGGACGAATTGGACAAACTGGACAAAGTAGACGAATTGGAGGAATGTAACAAACTAAAAGAACTGGATGAACTCGAAAAACTGGACCAACTGGACAAATTGGACGAACTGGACAAACTAGACGAATTGGACCAACTAGACGAATTATACAAATTGGACATAATGGACGAACAGGAATAACTGGACGAACTAGACAAACTGGACGAAGGAGACATACTGAGCGAGCTGGAAATAATGGACAAATAGGACAAACTGAACGAATTGGAAAATCTAGACGAATTGGACAAACTGGAGAAACTGGACGAATTCGACAAACTGGACCAACTGGACAAATTGGACAAACTGGGCAAACTAGACAAAGTAAACAAATTTGACAAACTGGACGAATTGAACCAACTAGAGGAATTGGAAATAATAGACGAACAGGAAGAACTGGACCAACTGGCGAAGGAGACATACTAGGCGAGCATTAAAAAATGGACAAACAGGTGAAACTAAACGAATTGGAAAATCTGGACGAATTGGACCAACTGGAGGAACATAACAAACTAAACGAACTGGGCGAACTCAAGAAACTGGACCAATTGGACAAATTGGAAGAACTGGACAAACTGGACCAATTGGACCAACTAGAGTAATTGGACGAATTGGACATAATGGACGAATAAGAAGAACTGGACGAACTTGGCGAAAGAGACATACTGGACGAGCTGGAAAAACTTGGCAAATAGGACAAACTGAACAAATTGGAAAATCTGGATGAATTGGACGAACTGGAGGAACGTAACAAACTAAAAGAATTGGACGAACTCAAAAAACTGGACTAACTGGACAAATTAGACGAACTGGACAAACTTGACAAACACAACAAACTCAAGAAATTCGACAAACTGGATGAATTGGACCAACTAGAGGAATTGTACTAGTTGGACATAGTGGACGAACTGGAATAACTGGACGAACTAGATCAACTGGACTGAAGGAGACATACTGGGTGAGCTGGAAATAATGGACACACAGGACAAACTGAATGAATTTGAAAATCTGGACAAATTGGACAAACTGGGAAAATTGGACGAATACAAAAAACTAAACCAACCGGACAAATTGGACGAACTGGGCAAACTAGACAAGCTTAATGAACTAGACAAAGTAAACAAATTTGACTAACTGGACGAACTGGGCAAACTTGACAAAGTAAACAAATTTGACAAACTGGACGAATTGAACCAACTAGAGGAATTGGACGAATTGGACATAATGGACGAACAAGACAAATTGGGCGAGCTGGAAAAAATGGACAAACAGAACGAATTGGAAAATCTGGAGGAATTGGACATACAGGACAAACTGGAGGAACATAACAAACTCGAAAAACTTGATTAACTAGACCAACAGGACAAATCGGATGAACTGAACAGACAAAACAAATTGGACAAACTTGACGAATTGGGCCGACTAGAGGAATTGGACTAATTGGATATATTGGACGAACAGAAAGAACTGAATGAACTGGACCAAATGGACGAACGAGACATATTGGAGGAGCTGAAAACTAGACAAACAGGACAAACTGATGGGACACTTATCAATATCTAGCAATTACTTTTCTTCTTAGCAATGTACCTCCACCAAAAAGAGATGATTCCACTGGCTCTGATACCAACAAGGATAGGATCTTCAATGACAGGGAATCATCTCAAATATTCAAATCTTCTTTTTCATTAATTCTTTTGCTTTAGCAGAATTTTTACGAAATAATACAGCTAACTGAGATTCCTTTTCAACTTTTTTTTCTTTTCCTTTGTCTTTTGCTGAGGAATACCAAAAGTTTCCACCACGAAGGTATTCAGAAACTAATCCGTCAGGATTAATATGAGAGTCAGGGTCCCACCGAGGACGGAGATTTTCAAGGGGCACCATTTCATCATCAAGATTTTCTTCTAGATCATGATTACTATCCCAATCATGATCACCAACCTTTTTCTTTGGGAGATATTCTTCTAAAATTTGCTTGATCTTTTCTTCAAAATTGACGGATTCAACAGAGACATCCATCGGCTCGGGAGATTTTTCTCGAGCAATTTCTTTGGCAATCTTTTCCCTTAGAATTTTCCATTTTTTTGTAGCTCGTTGGAAGCAAGAAGAGTACCGTCAACGATTTACAGCCCTATATGCCTGATCACGGCTTGAAGCGGGTCTTACAACGCGATCACACTCTTAGAAGATAAACAAGATACAAAAGTGGAGAACAAAAAGGAAAAATAAAAACTCTAAAGAGAATTGGGTAGATCAACTAGGCTAAAAAGCTCCAGATCACAGTTAATATATATAATTCACCTTGCAAAGATTTAGACACGAGATAATAATTCTAACAAAAAAAACAGCATGATTAGATAATAACAAACTTATATTATCAAACTCATAAAAGCTTCATTACTTACAAACTGAGAATAGAACTCTGAATACAAGCTTTTCAGTACACTCCAAACTTCAAGCTCACACTCACACTTAGACTTTGAATTTTTATTTTTTGATTTCTAACATTCTATTTTTCGATAATTTATTCGATCGATAATTTTTTTTTTTTGATAGATCCTACAAATGGAAACACCAACTCCTTATATAGATGGAGCATACACAAAAGAACACACTCTCATCCGACCATGAGAGGACAACACACCAAATAAAACAGTAAAAAGGTTGTCTACTGACACACGCCTCCAAAACAGCTTTACAAAAGGAGATTCCCACTTTGGGCTAAAGTACAATAGGTGGAGCATAGAAGCAACTTTATCTGGCAGCACAACTTTATCTTGGCAGCACTAGAAACAACTTTTAAGACACTTGACAACACAACTTTATCTTGGCAGCATACCCCTACCAAATCAGCAACACCATGACAAAACAACTTTTGCTACCTTTTCAACTAAGCCGGACAAGATGAGATGCACTAAGGCTTCCTTTTGACTAGATTGGATGCCAACTTTGCTTCTTCAAATCTAGACAAGATATGGTTGTATATTTTCTTCTCAGCAATGAAGACAACCAACACCATCTTTTGACTTGATGGGACACTTACCAACATCTAGCAACTACTTTTCTTCCCACCAAAAAGAGATGATTCCACTAGCTCTGATACCAACAAGGATAGGATCTTCAATGACAGGAATCATCTCAACCAAAAAGAAACAGAAAGAGTTCTGTCAACGATTTACAGCCCTTAATGCCTGATCACAGCCAGAAGCGGGACTTACAATGCGACCACACTCTTTGGAGGATAAACGAGGTATAGAAGTGGAGAATAAGAAGGAAAATAAAAACTCTAAAGAGAATTGGATAGATCAACTGGGTTAAAAAACTTCAGATCCTGGATAATAGATTTAATTCATCTAATTAATTAATTTTTTTTAACACAGATTTAAATACGAGATAATAATTCTAATTCTTCATTAAGACTATTACAATATTCTCTTATTTGATTACACAAGCATACTAGCATAGATCTTCTAATAGTATGTACGCGGATAACAAGATATCTTCCTACAGCTATATTTTCATCAATTTGTCTGATAGCATTTTCTAATCTTCTAAGCTGGTTTTCACGTCATCTTAGATCATGCAATAATTTTTCTCTCCTAATAGAACGAGGAGGCATCTCAGAAGGCCATAGCTTGTAGTTTTGATTCAGTTCATGATGGCGAGGAGTATTTCTGTGGGTGCAGGTTTGCAAATGTAGTCTTATATTGTCTAACAAGATTTCAATTTTTCTTAATATTCGAACATCATCATAGTACCTCTTAAGCAGAGCAAGACGAATATACATATTCTAACAAAAGAAACATCATGATTAGATAACCACAAGCATATAATATCAAACTTATAAAAACTTAATTACTTACAGAAGATTGTATATGACTTCAAACTTTAGCACACTCAAACTTCACGCTCACACTCACACTTAGACTCTGAACTCTTTTTTTTTTTATAATTTTTTGATAGAGTTTGAAGTCCTGTACAATCTTTTGCAAGTAATTAAGTTTTTGAGTTTGATAATATAAAGTTTGTTATTATCTAATCATGTTATTTCTTTTGCTAGAATATGTCTATTCGTCTTGTTCTGCTTAAGAGATACTATCATGATGTTCGATTATTAAGAAAAATTGAAATCTTGTTAGACAATATATTAGTATCCTTGTGTAATCGTATAAGAGAATATTGTAACCATATCCATGAAAAATTAGAATTATTATCTCGTGTCTAAATCTTTGCAAGGTGAATTATATCTATTATCCAGGATCTGAAGTTTTTTAACCCAGTTGATCTATCCAATTCTCTTTAGAGTTTTTATTTTCCTTCTTATTCTCCACTTCTGTACCTCGTTTATCTTCTAAAGAGTGTGGTCGCGTTGTAAGTCCCGCTTTTGGCCATGATCAGGCATTAAGGGCTATAAATCGCTGATAGAACTCTTTCTATTTCTTATGAGCTACAAAGATGGAAAATACTAAGGGAAAAATAAAACTTTTTAAGAATTGGTTTAAATCATTTCAGCATCCTTCTAATAGATCTTATTCGTCTTCTTCATCCTACCAGTCTGCTTTAACAAGTCTTCTCCGTAATAACTTAGAAAAAGAAAATTCAGAAGAAATGATATATGAAAATTTTGACCAAAGCAATATCCAATTGGAAGTTGCCAACCTTGCCTGTAATAGAAATATATAGTAATGGCACATTTGAAGAACAAAATGATTACCACACTAAAACTGTTGAAAAAATTGTTTCTCTCTCTCGAGGAAAACAGAGAATTAAAGTTCTTGAAAGAAGAATTATTGAACAAATCAGAACCAAATACAACTACCTCCACATAGGATTAATTCAGGTAGGAATCAAACCACTATTTCGATTAGGATTAAATCTTTCAGTGTGTGCTTATGTGCGAGATCAGAGACATGATGAGTTTGATGATTCTCTTTATGCTATGATCGAATCCAGTCTCTGTCATGGACCTGTTTATTTTAACTGTTTTCCTAATATCACAATTGATGCTCATGATGATGATGTTCTTGATTGTGCAACTATTGGATTCCAAAGTAAAGGATTAAAGATGAGTCCAAGAAGTAAACCTTTTGCTATAGTTTATCGTGTGTTCTACAAATCTATGATCTCTGTCTTTCCCATGATAGCCTATAGAGATAAGGTTGATAAAAAAAAGACTACAGTTCTTATGGAAACAAACTTTAACAATAATGTGTTTATCCCAAAAGTCATCAGTTGGGAACAAGTTGTTCTCTGTGGAAATTGGCGGATAGAAGACGTCACTCCAAGAGTAAATGAAATAACAGATGATTTACAAAGTATAGTCAAATTACCAAATGGTAATGTTGAAATCAATTTTAGAAGAAAAATGGAAAAAGCTAGGAGAAGTTTCGCCTGTTATACGGAAGGAAGAAAAAATTTTAAATTAGAAGAAACAAATGATGACCAAAGGAGTAGTGAAAAGGAAGAAATGGATCAAAAGGCTTTTAGAACCAATGAAAGTGGAATTGAACACCCTGTGTATAAAAGAACTTCGTCGGAAAAAACCTACAACCCAAGTGAAAGTGATTTTGTCCAAGGAGCCATAAGAATGGTTAGCATTCAAAAGCCAAAAGAAATACCTGTCAAAAAATTTGAAATTGATAAACTATATCTTAGAGAAAATTTGAAAAATCATCCTTTAAAAGATTGGTTCTTTAAAAGATTTAATACAGAAGAAAAGGATAAAATGAGAGAATTATGGTATTTCCAAATGGAGGAAGTAGAAAGAAATATACCTTTCTTTGACTGGTTCATGGAATATTTTAGAAAAGGGAAAATCAAAGAAGAGGAAACTCAAAGCCCAAAACAAATAAGAGTTATAGGAAGAACAACAAGAACCTAGAAAGACACTGAAGGAAAAGAAGTTGATAAATCACACCCACCTTGGAAGAAACTTGATATTTCTATTCCTAATACAAAAACCAAGAATTATGCCATGCCTGTAAAAAATGCATTTATTTATGAATCAAAAGTAGACCCAAATGCTAGAGACATAGGTATAGGTATTGGAGATAAAATTGAACAAAACAATTACACCAATCTATGTCTATTAACCATTGGAGAACAAACAGATCGAATAGAAAGAACAATCAAATCAAAACCCGAATTCAATAAAGATAAAGAAGAAAAATTAGAAGAAAGCTCTGCCAGTGCAGTATATGTTCCCAGACAATTACCTAAAGGGATTATTTTGCAAGGACCATTCAAAATGACAGACAAAATACAAAAAAAATTATCAAATAGGATGGAAAGCCTCAATATGGGAGGAAAAGGATTTAGCATCCTAAGAGTCTCTGCTTCAGAGAATTTATTAATAAATCGTCTAAAGAAATGGAATCTCCAGGTAAAATTGTTAGAGACAAAGAATTATTATCCTAGGCTCCATACACTTATACCTCAGAATTATCCTATTCAGGAAATTCTTTATATGAATAGAACTTAGATGGATTAACAGAATATCAAATCGTCCAAATGGTTCATAGTATGTTAATATACTGTAATGCCTGTGAAGTCAGAGGAAATAGTCCAAGAAATATCTTTCTCATGATAACCACCTCTTTCAATGGAATATTAAGAGGATGGTGGAATTATGGATTAACTGGAGCCCAAAGACTTGAAATAGAAAATGCTGTCAAGATGGATGAATTCGGAAGAATCCTTTACAGAGACAAAACCACAGGAAACTTAGTAGACCCCAATATTAAGCTTGAAGCAGGTACTAGTCAAATCCCTGATAATTGGGAAATTCAAACTGATTGTGTTAGTGTCATACTTCTATGCATCCTCAATGAATATTCTTAATTTATGAAGTTCTCTCTTCTGATCATTTAATTCTCTTTGTAAGTCCGATAGAGTTAAGGGTTTATTTATAGTATTCCAATTCCTGAAGAAAAGCCTTTTGAGAATGAAATTCTTCTTCTTTTATCTGGATCTGCCAAAATCCTAATTTTATTAAATGTTCCAACTTGTTATACTTGCAGGAAAAAGGGTCATTATTCAAATAAATGCTTTAAAAAAGAAAATTCCTCTAGAAATAAACTTAGAAAAATCAATTACAAAAATGAAGAGGAAAATACTGAAAAAGAACAATCTGATTCAAGTTCCTCAGAAGAAGAAAAAGAATATGAATCTGATTCAGCAACTAACATTGAAGAAAATAGTCCCCAGGTTTAGCTCATCGAACAATTCCAATCATGTACATGTCATTCAGATGATGAAGTATCTGATGAAGAATGGTCGATACCATCTGATGAAGATCTTGGTATCCATATTCGTGTCCTCACAGCCCCTCAAAACTTACTCCTAAAAATGGTTGATAACATATCCCGATCCGGAGAAAAAGTTCAATTTTTAAATCAAATTTCAAAATTGGGGGGAGGAGAAGAAGGAGAAAGTTCACAACCAAAAATTTCCTTTGAAAAAGATGAAAATGGTGATAAAGTATCATATTATCCAAAAAGGACAAAAGAGAAAGTAACATTTCACACACCAACTTATTTCGTGATTGACCTTATGAATAGAGCAGAAAAAATTCATACTATAAATAAACCCTTAACTCTCCTAGACTTACAAAGGGAATTAAATGATCAAAAGAGAGAACTCCGTGAATTAAGAATTGAGTTAACCAAAAAACAAAATGAACTTGATGAAAGGTTAACTTGGTTGGAAAATGATGGTGCTATTGAAAAATATGATGAAGAAAAATTTGTCCAAAGAATTAAAGGAGAAATTAGCAAAATCTCTACTTCTGTTATCCCAACAAAATGTATTTATCAACAATGGAGAATTCAAGTTAAAATAAAGATAAATTTTTTTGAGAAAATAGTCAACGCTATTGTTGATACTGGAGCTGATCTAAATGTTATCAGATTAGGTGTTGTCCCAATTGAAGTCACAGATGAATCTAAGCAATTTGTGACAACAGCAAATGGTACCAGTATGGCAATAGAAAGAACAATTCCCAATGTCCATGTTTGTTTCCAAGGAGTTTGTGTTACTACACCCTTCATTATTTCAGGAGATATTGTTAATGAAGTACTTCTTGGATCCCCGTTTATCCTTCTAATCCAACCTTTCTCAGTTAACACAAAGGGAATTTCTACAAAAATTAAAGGGGTAGATATAAATCATGACTTTATTGATGACCCCTATGAAACAAAAATCCAAAGAATAAATCAAATCATTTCCAACAAAGAAGATTATGTAAAAGGTTTAAAAAATGAAATTAAATCTGTCCAAATAACAAAAGAATTAGAGAAAAAAGAATTTAAAACAAAATTAGAAGAATTCACTAAACAGATTGAAGAAGAATGCTGTTCTGAATTACCATTAGCCTTTTGGAATAGAAAAAGACATATAGTAGGATTACCATATGTCTCTTTCAATGGAATATTAAGAGGATGGTGGAATTATGGATTAACTGGAGTCCAAAGACTTGAAATAGAAAATGCTGTCAAAATGGATGAATTTGGAAGAATCCTTTACAGAGACAAAACCACAGGAAACTTAGTAGACCCCAATGTTAAGCTTGAAGCAGGTATTAGTCAAATCCCTAATAATTGGGAAACCCAATCTGATTGTGTCAGTGTCTTGCTTCTATGCATCCTCAATGAAACTGAAGGAATTGCTCTAATTAAGGAGAAAAATAGACAGCAATTACACCGTTTGAGATGTAGAAATTTAGAAGAATTTCATTGGTATAGAGATGTATTCTTATCAAAAGTCTACCAACTAAATGATTGTAATTCTGATATTTGGAAAGAAAGATTTATTTCAGGATTACCACCCTTATTTGCTGAAAAGGTGTGTAATTCCTTGAGAGAAGAAATGCATGGTACTATTAATTACAGTATGCTGACGTTCGGAGGAATTATACAAAGAATTAACAAAGTTGGCATGACTCTTTGCACTAATTTAAAGATCAGTAAACAAGCTAAAAAAATGAGAAAAAATTCTAGGAGATAAAGAATTAGGAGATTTTTGTTTCCAGTTTGGTTTAGATCAAACACTTGAATCAAAGAGAAAACCCTCGCGTTCTAGATTTACTTCGGATAGAAGAAACAAAATGGTAAGAAAGTATAAACCCGGAATATATAAAAAACAGAGAAAATCCGATGAGCTCATCCCATTCAAAATAAAATCTAGGAAATATTTCAAAAATAAATACATAAAAGAAAATGTTCCGACTTGTTATACTTGCGGGAAAAAAGGACATTATTCAAATAAATGCTTTAAAAAAGAAACTCCCTCTAAAAAGAAACTTAGAGAAATCAATACAAAAAATGATGAGGAAAATACTGAAAATGAACAATCTGATTCAAGTTCCTCAGAAGAAGAAGAAGAAGAATATGAATCTGATTCATCAACTCACATTGAAGAAAATAGTCCCCAGGTTCAGCTCATCAAACAATTCCAATCATGTACATGTCATTCCGATGATGAAGAATCTGATGGAGAATGGTCGATATCATCTGATGAAGTTCTTAGTATCCATATCCGCGTCCTCACAGCCCTTCAAAAATTACTTCTAGAAATGGTTGATAATATACCCGATCCGGAGAAAAAAGTTCAATTTTTAAATCAAATTTCAAAATTGGGGGGAGGAGAAGAAGGAGAAAGTTCACAACAAAAAATATCCTTTGAGGAAGATGAAAATAGTGACAAAACACCATATTATCCAAAAAGGATAAAAGAGAAAGAAACATTTCACACACCAACCTATTCCATGATTGACCTTATGAATAGAGCAGAAAAAATCATATTATAAATAAACCCTTAACTCTCTCAGACTTATAAAGAGAATTAAATGATCAGAAGAGACTCTGTAAATTAAGAATCGAGTTAACCAAAAAACAAAATGAGCTTGATGAAAGGTTAACTTGGTTAGAAAATGATGGTGCTATTGAAAAATATGATGAAGAAAAATTTGTCCAAAGAATTAAAGGGGAAATTAGCAAAATCTCTACTGGTGTAATTCCTTCAAAATGTATTTACCAATAGTGGAGAGCTCAGGTAAAGATAAAAATAAAAAAACTTTGAGAAGATTGTCAATGGCATAATTGACACTGGTGCAGACTTAAATGTTATCAGACTTGGAATCGTTCCTGTTGAATTTACAAGTGAATCAAAACAATTTGTTTCTGCTGCTAATGGAACGACTATTTCCACAGAAAGAAAAATTCCAAATGTTCATGTTTGCATGAAAGGAGTCTGTGTTACTTCACCTTTTATTATTTTAGAAGATATTGTTAATGATGTACTCCTTCGATCCCCATTTATTCTTCAAATCCAACCCTTTTCTGTAGCAACAAAAGGAATTTCTACAAATATCAAAGAGATTGAAGTAAATCTTGATTTTATAGATTATCCTTGTGAAACGAAAATCCAAAGGATAAATCAAGTTATCGCCACTAGAGAAAATTACATAAATGGACTTAAAAATGAAATTAAATCTGCCCAAATAACAAAAGAATTAGAGAAAAAAGATTTTAAAACAAAATTAGAAGAATTCACCAAACAGATTGAAGAAGAATGTTGTTCTGAATTACCATCAGCCTTTTGGGATAGAAAAAGACACATAGTAGGATTACCATATGCAAAAGATTTTAATGAAAAAGATATTCCTACTAAAGCTTGTCCATCCCAAATGGATGCTGCTCATTTAAAGCTTTGTCAAGAAGAAATCAATGATCTTCTAAAGAAATGATTAATTAAAAAAAGCAAATCCCCTTGGAGCTGTACGGCATTTTATGTTGAAAAGACCGCTGAAATCGAAAGAGGAGTTCCAAAATTGGTAATCAATTATAAACCATTAAACAAAGTTCTTCAATCTATTAGGTATCCTTTGCCTAATACTCAGGATTTGCTAAACAGATTAAACAATGCCAAAATATTCTCAAAATTTGATTTAAAATCAGGATTTTGGCAGATCCAGATAAAAGAAGAAGATAGATATAAAACTGCATTCACTGTTCCTAGTGGGGCATTATGAATGGAATGTTATGCCTTTCGGATTGAAAAATGCTCCTTCTGAATTTCAGAATATTATGAATAATATCTTCTCGTCTTACACCCAGTTTGCCATTGTTTACATTAATGATATTCTTATCTTCTCAGAATCTGTGATACAACATTGGAAACATTTGAGTATTTTCAAAAGAGCCATAAAAGAAAATGGATTGGCTTTATCTAAAAGAAAAAATGAATCTCTTTCAGCAGGAAATCAAGTTCTTAGGATTTGAGATCCAAGACAGAAAAATAACTCCAACTAATAGAGTTATTCAATTTGCTGATAAATTTCCAGATGAAATTAAAGATAAAAATATGCTACAAAGATTTCTTGGATGTCTAAATTATGTTGGATTTTTCTATCAAGATTTGGCAAAAGATAGAAAACTTCTCCAAGAAAGGTTAAAGAAAAATCCTCATGAATGGTCTATCCATCACACTAATGCAGTAAAAAAGATTAAAGAAAGAGTTACAAATCTCCCTTGTAGATGTTTATCTGACCCAGAAGCTTTTAAAATAGTTCAAACTGATGCCTTTGATGTCGGATATGGTGGAATCCTCTTAAAACAAAAAGACTCAAAAGAAGAATTAATAAGATTTAATTCTGGATTATGGAATGAAGCACAAAAGAAATATTCAACTATAAAAAAAGAAGTTCTTACCATAGTTATTTGTGTGACGAAATTTCAACATGATTTATTGAACAAAGAATTTCTCATCATAGTGGATGCTAAAGCAGCAAAAGAAATTCTGGAAAAAGATGTCAAAAATCTTGTCTCTAAGCAAATATTTGCTAGATGGCAAGCCATTTTATCAGTTTTTGAATTTAAGATTGAATTTATTAATGGAAACTCTAACTCTCTCCCTGGCTTTCTTACTAGAGAATTTCTTCGGGGATGACAAAATGGCAAGTAGCTCTTCCCCATTCATGCAGAAAAAAGGGCAAGAGAAATTGGCAAATCAGGAAGAAAGCCAAAAGGGTTTTACTCCAGCAAAAGACCCACGTCAATTAGAATTATATCTTTACACCGGTAACAAAATTCTTGTTACTTCAGATTGTCTTATGGAAGAAAGATCTGTAGAAGATAATGTTTATTTTCTTTTTGGCAAGGGCTTCATTTTTATTCCCCTGATAAAAGGAAAACCAGAGATTGGTATCTCAATATTTTGCATCAGACAAAAAGTGTCTTCATCTTCCACAATAAGAATGCAAATGGTATCATCACTTATTCAAAGTTCACTATTCTCAAAATCCTTATTGAGGAAGATTGGGATGGTCCCTTGTACATGACAAAATCAGTTCAATTATACAATTCGACTGAGTTCCTTAATTATTGGGACTATATTGATGCCTGGAAATTTGCTTTGATGTGGCAAAATCGCCAGTATAGTCATTCTTGGTTCATCAGATTTAAAGAAGAAAGTCTTGATGTCACTCCTATTCATCGTAATTTTCCATCCTAGTTTCTCTTCACTTAGTGGTCATATTTTGTTGCTTCTCAGAAAATCCTTCCTGATAATTTTCGTTAGTTGTTTATTAAGTTCTCTCAAGTTGAAGAAAAGGTTCCATGTGAAGCCATCAATATGCTTCGCTTCTTTGCTAAATTTCATATCCCTTATATTTTCCAATGGAAGTTTGAAGTAAAAAAGGACTTATATGGTTTACCATCTCTTTAATAGACTTTTTACCAAAAATGGTGGCCAAAAATTGAAAATGATACTTATGAGAGAATCCTGAATCAAATCTCTCCTCCTGTTAAAGAAGAAATTCCTCTTCCTGAAGAAAAGCCTTTTGAAAATGAAATGGTCATGGCTGATCTCTTGGCCAAAAAGATTGCCAAAGAAATTGCTCAAGAAAAATCTCCTGAGCCAATGGACATGTCTGTTGACTCTGTCAATTTTGAAGAAAAGATTAAACAAATTTTAGAAAAGTATCTCCCAAAGAAAAAGGTTGGTGATCATGATTGGGATAGTAATCATGATCCAGAAGAAAATATTGATGATGAAGTGGTGCCCCTTGAAGATCTTCATCCTCGGTGGGACCCTGACTCTCATATTAATCCTGACGGATCTGTTTCTAAATACCTTCGTGGTGGAAAGTTTTGGTATTCTTCAGCAAAAGACAAAGGAAAAGAAAAAGAAGTTGAGAAGGAACCTCGGTTAGCTGAATTATTTCGTAAAAATTTTGCTAAAGCAAAAGAGTTAATGAAAAAGAAGCTTTGAATATTTGAGATGATTCCTGTCATTATAGATCCTGTGAGTGTTGGTATCAGAGCCAGTGGAATCATCTCCTTTTTGGTGGGGGTATGGTATATGTCTATAGAAGAAAAGAAGTCTAAAGTTGTCTTGATGAGAAGAAAAGTTGTATAAAGGTGCTTTCATTGCTTAGAAGAAAAGGAATTGTACAAATTGGACATAATGGACGAAAAGGAAGAACTGGACGAACTAGACCAACTAGACAAACTAGGACAAATGGACGAAGGAGACATACTGGCCGAGCTGAAAATAATAGACAAACAGGACAAACTGAACGAATTGGAAAATCAGGACGAATGTGACAAACTGAACGAACTGGAGAAACTAGACGACCTGGAGGAACATAACAAAGTAAACGAATTGGACAATTTCCAAAAACTGGACCAACTGGACAAATTGGACGAATTGGACAAACTAGAGGAATTGGACAAATTGGACATAATGGACAAACAGGAAGAACAGGTCGAAGGAGACATACTAGGTGAGTTGGAAAAAATGTACAAACAAGACAAACTGAACAAATTTGAAAATCTGGACGAATTGGACAAACTGGAGAAACTGGACGAATTAGAGGAACATAAGAAACTAAACCGACGAACTCGAAAAACTAGACCAACCGGACAAATTGGACGAACTTGACAAACTTGACGAATTGGACAAACTGGACAAATTGGACCAACTAGAGGAATTGGACAAATTAGACATAATGGACAAACAGGAAGAACAGGACGTAGGAGACATACTGGGTGAGTTGGAAAAAAATGGACAAACAGGAAAAATTGAATGAGTTGGAAAATCTGGACAAATTGGACAAACTGGACGAACTGGAGAAACTGGACGAACTGGAGTCCAGTTTGTCCAATTCGTCTAGTTTTTCCAATTCGTTCAATTTGTCCAGTTCGTCCTATTTGTTCAATTTTTCTAATTGGAAAAAATGGACAAACAGGACAAACTGAACGAATTGGAAAATCTGGACGAATTGGAAAATCTAGACGAATTGGACAAACTGGACGAACTGGAGAAACTGGAGGAACATAACAAAGTAAACGAACTGGACGAATTCGAAAAACTGACGAACTGGACCAACTGGACAAATTGGACGAACTAGAAAAACTGGACAAACTTGATGAACTGGACAAACTAAACAAATTGGATGACCTGGACGAACTCAAAAAACTGGAGCAGCTGGACAAACTGGACAGACATAACAACCTAAACAAACTGTACAAATTCGACAAACTGGATGAATTGGACCAACTAGAGGAATTGCACAAATTGGACATAATGGAACAGGAAGAACTGGTTGAACTAGACCAACTGGACGAAGGAGACATACTAGGCGAGCTGGAAATAATTGACAAACAGGATAAATTGAACGAATTGGAAAATCTGGACGAGTTGGACAAACTGGATGAATTGGATTACCTGGAGGAACATAACAAAGCAAACGAATTGGACGAATTTGAAAAACTAGACCAACAATACGAACTGGACCAACATGACAAATTGGACGAACTCGACCAACTTCACCAGTTCGTCTACTTTTTCCAGTTTGTCCAATTCGTTCAATTTGTCCTATTTGCCCAGTTTTTCCACCTAGCCCAATATGTATCGTTCATCAAATTCGTCCAGTTCTTCCTGTTCGTCCATTATGTCCAATACGTCCAATTACTCTAGTTGGTCCAATTCGTCCAGTTTGCCAAGTTCATCAAGTTTATCTAGTTTGTCCAGTTCGTCCAATTTGTCCAGTTGGTGCAGTTCTCGAGTTCGCCCAGTTTGTTTACTTTGCTATGTCCCTCTAGTTGGTCCGTTTGTCCAGTTCGTCCAGTTCTTCCAATTCGTCCAGATTTTCCAATTCATTCAGTTTCTCCTGTTTGTCCATTTTTCCCTACTTGCCCAGTATGTCTCCTTCGTCCAGTTAGTCTAGTTCTTCCTATTCGTCCATTATTCCCAATTCGTCCAATTTGTCCAGTTTGTAAAGTTTGTTTAGTTTGCAAAGTTTGTTCAATTTGTCCAGTTTGTAAAGTTTGTTTAGTTTGCAAAGTTTGTTCAATTTGTCCAGTTTGTAAAGTTTGTTCAGTTTGTCCAGTTCGTCCAATTTGTCCAGTTGGTCTAGTTTTTCTAGTTCGTGCAGTTCGTTTAGTTTGTTATATTACTCTAGTTCCTCCAGTTTGTCCAATTCGTCCAGTTTTTCCAATTCGTTCAGTTTGTCCAGTTCGTCCAATTCAACCTATTTGTCTAGTTCGTCCAGTTTTTCCAATTCGTTCAGTTTGTCCTATTTGTCCAGTCTTTTCAGCTCGCCCAGTATGCCTCGTTGCTCCAGTTCGTCTAGTTCTTCCTGTTCATCCATTATGTCCAATTAATCCAATTCCACTAGTTGGTCCAATTGGTCCAGTTCGTCAAGTTTGTCCAATTTGTCCAGTTGGTCTAGTTTTTAGAGTTCGTCCCATTCGTTAAGTTTGTTATGTTCCGCTAGTACTTCTAATTCGTCCTGATTTTTCGATTCTTTTAGTTTGTCCTGTTTGTCCAGTTTTTTGAGCTCGCCTAGTATGTCTCGTTCATCACATTGGTCCAGTTGGTCCAGTTCTTCTTGTTCGTCCATTATGTCCAATTCGTTTAATTCCTCTAGTTGGTCCAATTCGTCCAGTTTGTCCAATTTGTTTAGTTTGTCCAATTCGTCAAGTTTGTCCAATTCGTCCAACTTGCCCAGTTGGTCCAGTTTTTCGAGTTCGTCCAGTTCGTTTACTTTGTTATGTTCCTCCAGTTCGCCCAGTTTCTCTAGTTCGTCTAGTTTGTCCAATTCGTCCAGTCGTCCAGTTTGTCCAATTCGTCCAGTCGTCCAGTTTGTCCAATTCGTCTAGATTTTCCAATTCGTTCAGTTTTTCCTGTTTGTCCATTTTTTTCCAGCTCACCCAGTATGTCTCTTTCGTCCTGTTCTTCCTGTTTGTCCATTATGTCCAATTTGTCCAATTCCTCTAGTTGGTCCAATTGATCCAGTTTGTTCAGTTTGTCCAATTCATCAAGTTTGTCAAGTTCGTCCAGTTTGTCTAGTTGGTCTAGTTTTTCGAGTTCGTTTAGTTTCTTATGTTCCTCCAATTCATCCAGTTTTTCCAATTCGTTCAATTTGTACTGTTTGTCCAGATTTCCAGCTCACCCAGTATGTCTTGTTCGTCCAATTCAGCAAGTTTGTCCAATTTGTTTAGTTTGTCCAGTTCGTCCGATTTGTCCTCTTTGTCTAGTTAGTCCAGTTTTTTGAGTTCGTTCTGTTCCTCCGTAACCGTTTTCAGGGACTTTGCCCATGCACACGTAGGGCTGGCCAGTCAAGGGTCGGACTTTAGAATTTCGGACTTAGCTCGCGTCATGACGTCCCAGTCTTTGTCTCATTTTTTATTTAAAAAAAAAAAATAGACTCTGATTTTCGGAAAGCGAGTGAAAAAGGGCAGTGGGTTACAGTTTGAATCCTGAGAAGAATTGAAAGAAATCTTGAAATCATCCGCAGACACTTGCAAATATGTACACATAGGAATAATCCACGTCACCAACAGTATGAACACCGAAGGATTATCTTAATTCATGCTTATGCTGTCTTCCAACTAGAAGTTTTCAGAACTGGATTACAAATGTTAGCAGTTTGATATGCCTCCTCGTCATATACGAAGAGAAGAATTATTGTATGATCTAAGACGCAGAGAAAGTCAGTAAAGAAGATTAGATAATGAAATTCGCCAAACTGATGAAAATATAGCTGCAGGTCGTTTCATTATTATCTAAACTTTGATTCTTAGAAGATCTGGAATAGTAGCAATGTGTAATCGAATTAGAGAATATTGTAACCGTCTTCATGAAGAATTAGAATTATTATCCCGAGTTTGAACATATGTCTTCAAGAAGAATTGAATTGATAAGGTTCATCCGTCATTGTGAAGATACTCTAAGAACTTTAGAAAGAGATATTAATCAAGCAAATAATATTTTAAATATAATAGATATCCCTGCCATCAGACAACAATATGAAAGACTTTTGGCCTTGTATAATGCTGTTAAAGAACATTGTCTTCGTCTGCAAAATGAATTAAATCTATTATCAAGGATTTGAAGCTTTTTAACCTTGTTGATCTATCCAATTCTCTTTAGAGTTTTTAGTTCTCCTTTAGAAATTCTCCTATTTTGTAACTGTTTGGTTGGAAAAGAGTGTGATCGCGTAGTAAGTCCCGCATCAAGCCGCAGTCAGGCATTCAGGGTTGTAAATCGTTGACGGTGCTCTTCTTGCCCCACTCATATTACAAAATATGGAAAACTCCAAAGGAAAAACAAAACTTTTTAAGAATTGGTTTAAATCATTTCAGTATCCTTCTAATAGATCTACTTCATCCTCTTCATCTTATCAGTCTGCCGTGTCTAATTTCCCTCAATCTAGTTTAGTAAAAGAAATTCAGAAGAAATGGTGTATGAAAATTTTGATCAGGCTATTCCAACTGGAAAATGTCGTCTATGCCCATAACAGAAATATATAGCAATGGGACTTTTGAATAACAAAATGATTATCACATCAAAACTGTAGAAAAAACTGTTTCTCTTTCTGGAGGAAAACAGACAATAAGACTCCTTGAAAGAAGAATAATTGAGCAAATAAAATCCAAATACAACTACCTGCACATAGGATTGATTCAGGTAGGAATTAAACCTTTGTTTCGTCTAGGATTAAACGCCTCAGTTTGCGTTTATGTTCGTGACCAAAGACATGATGAATTTGATGATTCTCTTTATGCTATGATAGAATCAAGTCTTTGTCATGGAGCGGCTTATTTCAACTGCCTCCCAAATATTACAGTTCATTTACATGATGATGATATCCTTGATTGTGCAACCTTAGATTCCAAAGCAAAAGGATTAAAAATGAGTCCAAAGAGTAAACCTTTTGCTATCATCTATCGTGTTTTTTACAAATCAATGATGTCTGTCTTTCCCATGATTGCTTATAGGGATAAAGTTGAAAAGGAAAAAACCACTGTTCTTTTAGAGAGAAATTTCAACAACAATGTTTTCATTCCAAAAGTCATTAGCTAGGAAGACGTTATTTTACCAGGAAATTGGCAAATAGAAGATGTTACTCCTAGAGAAAATGAAATAACAGATGATTTGCAAAGTATAGTCAAATTACCTAATGGAAATGTTGAAATTAATTTTAGGAGAAAAATGGATAAAGCTAGAAGATGTTTTGCTAGCTATACTGATGGAAGAAAAAGTTTTAGGTTAGAAGAAATAGATGATGATAAAAAAAGTAGTGAAAAAAAAAAAGAAATGGATCAGAAAGTTTCAAAAATAAAGAAAGTGGTATTGAACATCCAGTATATAGGGGAACACCATCGGAGAAAACCTATAATCCTAGTGAAAGTGGTTTCCTTCAGGGTGCCATAAAAACGATCAGAGTTCAAAAATCTGAAGTAAATCCTGTCCAAAGATTTGAAATCGATAAACCATACCTAAAGAAAAACTTAAAAGATCATCCCCTAAAAGATTGGTTTTTTAAAACCTTCAATACAGAAGAAAATGAGAAAATGAGAGAATTATGGTATCACCAGATGGAAAAGAAGAACAATTAAAGAAGAAAATCAAAATCCAAAACAAATACGAGTCATAGGAAGAACAACTAGAGCATGGAAAGATACCGATGGAAAAGAAGTCCATAAAGCCCATCCTCCTCGGAAAAAACTTGATATCTCCGCTACAAAGGCAGAAACTAAGAATTATGCCTGTCCTGTTAAAGATAGTTCGGTATTTGAAACAAAACCAGAAATAAGTGCCAAAGATTTAGGACATAGCCTTGGTAATGTGATTGAGCAAAATAATTATACCAATCTATGCCTATTAACCATTGGAAAACAAACAGATAGAATTGAAAGAACAATCAAGTTAAGCCCTGTTCTTAGTCCTACATCACTAAAGAAATACAAAGAAGAATATGTAGAAGAAATCCCTGCAAATCCCGTATATGTCCCAAGACAATTACCCTCAGGAATTATTTTGCAGGAAGGACCATTTAAGATGTCAGATGAAATGCAAAAGGAATTGACTTCCAGGATGGAAAGTCTTAATGTAGGAGGAAAAGGATTAAGTATCGTAAGGGTCTCAGCCTCAGAAAATATGTTGATAAACCGGCTGAAAAAATGGAACCCTCAAGTTGAGCTAACCAAGAATTATTACCCTAGACCAACCCCTGTTGATCTACGGCTAGAAGAAGCTCCCTATACTTACCAAATGGATATAACTTATTCTGGAAATTCATTGTATGAATGGAATTTAGATGGATTAACAGAATACCAGATTATCCAAATGGTACATAGTATGATGATATATACCAATGCTTGCGAAGTCAGAGGAAACTCACCAAAGAATATTTTCCTTATGATAACCACCTCATTCAATGGTATATTAAGAGGATGGTGGCATTATGGTTTAACAGGAGCCCAAAGAACTGAGATAGAAAATGCTGTCAAAATGGATGAATTAGGAAGAATTATATACAAAGACAAAACTACAAGAAGCTTAGTAGATCCTTCCATCAAAATTGAAGCTAGTACTAGTCAAACCCCTGAAAATTATGAAACACAACCTGACTGTATCAGTGCTCTACTCTTGTGTATCCTTAATGAATTCACAGGTGGTATTGGCTTAATCAAAAAAAAGAATAGACAACAATTACATCGTTTAAGGTGTAAAGATTTAGGTGAATTCCGCTGGTATAAAGATGTTTTCTTATCAAAAGTTTACCAGTTGAATGATTGTAATTCTGATATATAGAAAGAAAGATTTATTTCAGGATTACCACCCTTATTTGCTGACAAGGTACGAAATGCTCTGAGAGAAGAAATGCATGGTACTGAATTATAGTAATTTAACCTTTGGAGGAATTGTTCAAAGAATTAACAAATTTGGTATTACCCTCTGTACTGATGTGAAAATCAGTAGACAGGCTGAAAAGGCAATAAAATATTCTGGAAACAAAGAATTAGGAGATTTTTGTTTTCAATCTGGCCTTGACCAAACAATTGAATAAAAAAGAAAGCCATCTCGTTCAAGATTTAGTCCAGATAGAAGAAATAAAACATTGAAGAAATATAAATATAAAGGCAATAGTTATAAGGAAAAATTTAAAGGAAAATCTCGTGAACCCTTCATGTATAAAAGAAAGTCTAAAAGCTACCCTAGCAGGAAGAAATCAAGACAAAAGGAACCCACTTGTTATACATGTGGACAAAAGGGTCATTATTCAAACAAATGCTGCCAAAAGGAAAAATTCTCTAAATAGAAAGTTGGAAAAATCACTAATGAAGACCCAGAAAAGGAAGTTTCAGATGATGATGAAGGAATGTACAATTCAAGTCACCAGTCTAAAGATGAAAGTGAATACAATTCCTTTTCATCAAATGACAATTCTAGCCAGAAAAATAATACCCCTCATGTCCAACTCATCAAACAATTTCAAGCTTGTTCTTGTAATTCTAATAAGAATGATTCAAATGATGAATGGTCATTACCCTCTGCTGATGATGTTGGTTTTGGAATACACATTCGTGTTCTCACTGCCCCTCAAAAATTACTTCTTGAAATGATTGATAATACTCTTGATCCAAAGAAAAAAGTCCAATTTTTAAATCAAATTTCAAAATTAGGAGGGGGAGAAGCCGAAAGTTCAAAATCAAAATCACCAAAAAATGAAGAAATTGAAGAAATGGACGATAATATTCCCTTTTATCCTAGACCAGCAAAAGAAAAATTTCACACACCAAGTTATTCTATAATTGATCTTATGAATAGAGCTAAGAGACTCCAAGCAATCAATAAACCCTAACCCTCTCAAATCTACAAAGAGAATTAAATGATAAAAAAGAGAACTTCGCGAATTAAGAATTGAATTAACAAATAAACAAAATGATCTAGACGAAAGACTTTCTAGGTTAGAAAGCGAAGGTGCTATCGAAAAATATGATGAAGAAAAATTTGTTCAAAGAATTAAAGGAGAAATCAACAGAGCCTCTACTGAAGTTATTCCAACAAAATGTATCTTTCAACAGTGGAGAGTCCAGGTAAAACTGAAAATAAAAAATTATGAGAGAATAGTTAATGCTATTATTGATACTGGAGCTGATTTAAATATTATTAGAAGCTAAAAGATCATCCATGATCGTTTCATTGTGATGAGGCTTTTCATCAGGAAATGGCGATTGAATTTTTTCAGGAGGAGAGATTTGATTCAGAATTCTCTCCTATGTATCATTTTCAATTTTTGGCCACCATTTTTGATAAATGGTTTGATAGAGAGATGGAAGACCATACGAATCTTTCTTTACTTCAAATTTCCATTGGAGGATATAAGGAATGTGAAATTTTGCAAAGAAACGAAGAACATTAAAAACTTCACAAGGAACTTTTTCTTCAACTTGGCAAAATTTAATTAATAGATAATGGAAATTGTCAGGGAGAATTTTCTGAGATGCACCAAAATAAGACCACCAACTGAATAAAAACCAAGAAGGGAAATTGTGGTGGATAGGGGTAACATCAGGACTTTCTTCTTTAAACCTGATGAACCAGGAATGAGTATACTGACGGTTTTGCCACATCAAAGCGAATTTCCATGCATCCATATAATCCCAATAGTTGAAATATTCAGTGGAATTATAGAGTTGGACAGAACGGGTCATGTATAGGGGACCATCCCAATCTTCTTCAGTAAGGATTTTGAGGATGGTGAATTTTGAATAAGTGATGATACCATTCGCGTTTTTGTTGTGAAAAATGAGGACACTTTTCGTCTGATGTAAAATATTAAGATACCATTCCTTGATTTTCTTCTTATCAAGGGAATAGTAATGAAAACAGTCTGAAGTAACCAATATTCTATTTCCAGTATAAAGATATAATTCTGATTGGCTTAGATCTTTTGTTGGAGTAAAAACCTTTTGGTTTTCTTCCTGGAGCGCCATTTTTTCTTTCCCTTTCTTTAAATTGAGCAGGGAAGAGCTACTTGCCATTTTGTTTTCCTTGAAGGAATTCTCTAGTAAGAAAATCAGGGACAGAATTAGTATTTCCATTAATAAATTCAATTTTAAATTCAAACACAGATAAAATAGCTTGCCATCTGGCAAAAATCTTTTTGGAGACAAGATTTTTGACATCTTTCTCAAGGATTTCTTTTGCAGATTTGGCATCAACTCTTATAAGAAATTCTTTGTTTAACAGATCATGTTGGAATTTAGTTACACAAAGAACTATGGCAAGGACTTCTTTTTTTATTGTGGAATATTTCTTTTGAGCATCATTCCATAATCCAGAGTTGAATCGAACTAATTTTTCTTTTGAACCATTTTTTTTTTGTTGTAAAAGGATTTCTCCATATCCAACAGCGTCAGTTTGTACTATCTTGAAGGCTTCAGGATCAGATAGACATCTGCAAGGAAGATTTTTAACTCTTTCTTTGATCTTTTTAACAGCTTTGGTACGGTTTTGAGTCCAATCTTTAGGATTTTTCTTTAGTCTTTCTTGGAGAAGTTTTCTATCTTTCGCCAAGTCTTGATAGAAGAAAGCGACATAATTCAAACATCCAAGAAACCTTTGTAATGCATTTTTATCCCTTATTTCGTCAGGGAATTTGTCAGAAAAATGTATCACTATGTTAGTAGGGGTTATCCTACCATTTTGGATTTCAAAACAAAGAAATCTGATTTTTTGTTGAAATAGACTCATTTTTCTTTTGGATAGAACCAAACCATTTTCTTTTATGATTCTTTTGAAAATACCCAAATGTTTCCAGTGTTGGGAAACAGATTAAAAAAAGATAAGGATATCATCAATGTATACAATGGCGAACTAGGTATATGATGAGAATATGTTGTTCATGATATTTTGAAATTCAGATGGGGCATTCTTTAATCTAAATGGCATAACATTCCATTCATAATGTCTCATTAGCACTGTAAATGCAGTTTTATATCTATCTTCTTCTTTAATCTGGATCTGCCAAAATCCTGATTTTAAATCAAACTTTGAGAATATTTTGGCATTATTTAACCTATTAAACAAGTCTTAGGTATTTGGTAAAGGATACCTAATAGACTACAAAACTTTGTTTAAAGCTTATAATTGATTACCAATCTTGGAACTCCTCTTTCAATTTCAGCAGCTTTTTCGACATAAAATGTTGTGCAACTCCAAGGGGATTTACTTTTTCTGATTAACTTTTTGTTTATTAAATCATTAATTTCTTCTCGACAAAGATTTAATTGGTTAGCATCCATTTGAGAAGGTCGTGCCTTTGTAGGAATATCTTTTTCATCGAATCCTTTAACATATGGTAAACTTACCATGTGTCTTTTTCTGTTCCAAAATGCGGATGGCAATTCAGAACATCTTCAATTTGTCTTGTGAAATTTTCTAATTTTTCTTTTAATTCTTTTTTCTCCAGATCTTTGCTAATTTGAACACTTTTAATTTCCTTTTTCAAATCTTTCACATAACTTTCTCTATTAGCAATGATTTGATTTATCTTCTGGATTTTTGTTTCACAAGGATCATCAATAAAATCAAGATTAACATCCATACCTCTGATTTTAGTAGAGATTCCCTTTGTATTTACTGAAAAAGGTTGGATTAGTAGAATAAAAGGGGATCCAAGTATTACTTCATCAACAATATCTACAGAGATAATAAATGGTGAAGTAATACAAACACCTTGGATGCAAACATGGACATTTTGAATTTTTCTTTCAATAGTAACGCTAGTTCCATTTGCAGCTGATACGAACTGTTTTGATTTATCTGTGATTTCAATAGGAACTATTCCCAATCTAATAATATTTAAATCAGCTCCAGTATCAATAATAGCATTAACTATTCTCTCATAATTTTTTATTTTCATTTTTACCTGGACTCTCCACAGTTGAAAGATACATTTTGTTGGAATAACTTCAGTAGAGGCTCTGTTGATTTCTCCTTTAATTCTTTGAACAAATTTTTCTTCATCATATTTTTCGATAGCACCTTTGCATTCTAACCAAGAAAGTCTTTCGTCTAGATCATTTTGTTTCTTTGTTAATTCAATTCTTAATTCGTGAAGTTCTCTTTTTTTATCATTTAATTCTCTTTGTAGATCTGAGAGGATTAAGGGTTTATTGATTGCTTGGATTTTCTCAGCTCTATTCATAAGATCAATTATAGAATAACTTGGTGTGTGAAATTTTTCTTTTGCTGGTCTAGGATAAAAGGGAATATTATCATCCATTTCTTCAATTTCTTCATTTTTTGGTGATTTTGAACTTTCGGCTTCTCCCCCTCCTAATTTTGAAATTTGATTTAAAAATTGGACTTTTTTCTTTGGATCAAGCGTATTATCAATCATTTCAAGAAGTAATTTTTGAGGGACAGTGAGAACACGAATGTGTATTCCAAAACCAACATCATCAGCAGAGGGTAATGACCATTCATCATTTGAATCATTCTCATTAGAATTACAAGAACAAGCTTGAAATTGTTAGATGAGTTGGACATGAGGGATATTATTTTTCTGGCTAGAATTGTCATCTGATGAAAAGGAATTGTATTCACTTTCATCTTCAGACTAGGTGACTTGAATTGTACATTCCTTCATCATCATCTAAAACTTCCTTTTCTGGGTCTTCATTAGTGATTTTTCCATCTTTCTATTTAGAGAATTTTTCCTTTTGGGAGCATTTGTTTTAATAATGACCCTTTTGTCCACATGTATAACAAGCGGGTTCCTTTTGTCTTGATTTCTTCTTGCTAGGGTAGCTTTTAGACTTTCTTTTATACATGAAGGGTTCACGAGATTTTCCTTTAAATTTTTCCTTATAACTATTGCCTTTATATTTATATTTCTTCAATGTTTTATTTCTTCTATCTGGACTAAATCTTGAACGAGATGGCTTTCTTTTTTATTCAATTTTTGGTCAAGGCCAGATTGAAAACAAAAATCTCCTAATTCTTTGTTTCCAGAATATTTTATTGTATTTTCAGCCTGTCTACTGATTTTCAGATCAGTACAGAGGGTAATACCAACTTTGTTAATTCTTTGAACAATTCCTCCAAAGGTTAAATTACTATAATTCAGTACCATGCATTGTCTTCTCTCAGAGCATTTCGTACCTTTTCAGCAAATAAGGATGGTAATCCTGAAATAAATCTTTATTTCCATATATCAGAATTACAATCATTCAACTGGTAAACTTTTGATAAGAAAACATCTTTATACCAGTGGAATTCACCCAAATCTTTACACCTTAAATGATGTAATTGTTGTCTATTCTTTTCTTTGATTAAGCCAATACCACCGTGAATTCATTAAGGATACACAAGAGTAGAGCACTGATACAGTCGGGTTGTGTTTCATAATTTTCAGGGGTTTGACTAGTACTAGCTTCAATTTTGATGGAAGGATCTACTAAGCTTCCTGTAGTTTTATCTTTGTATATAATTCTTCCTAATTCATCCATTTTGACAGCATTTTCTATCTCAGTTCTTTGGGCTCCTGTTAAACCATAATGCCACCATCCTCTTAATATACCATTTAATGAGGTGGTTATCATGAGGAAAATATTCTTTGGTGAGTTTCCTCTGACTTCGCAGGCATTGGCATATATCATCATACTATGTACCATTTGGATAATCTAGTATTCTGTTAATCCATCTAAATTCTATTCATACAATGAATTTCCAGAATAAGTTATATCCATTTGGTAAGTATAGGGAGCTTCTTCTAGCCATAGATCAACAGGGGTTGGTCTAGGGTAATAATTCTTGGTTAGCTCAACCTGAGGGTTCCATTTTTTCAGCCGGTTTATCAACATATATTCTGAGGTGAGACCCTTACGATACTTAATCCTTTTCCTCCTACATTAAGACTTTCCATCCTGGAAGTCAATTCCTTTTGCATTTCATCTGACATCTTAAATGGTTCTTCCTACAAAATAATTCCTGTGGGTAATTATCTTGGGACATATACGGGATTTGCAGGGATTTCTTCTGCATATTCTTCTTTGTATTTGTTTAGTGATGTAGGACTAAGAACAGGGCTTAACTTGATTGTTCTTTCAATTCTATCTGTTTGTTCTCCAATGGTTAATAGGCATAGCTGGTATAATTATTTTGCTCAATCACATTACCAAGGCTATGTCCTAAATCTTTGGCACTTATTTCTGGTTTTGTTTCAAATACTGAACTATCTTTAACAGGACATGCATAATTCTTAGTTTCTGCCTTTGTAGCGGAAATATCAAGTTTTTTCCAAGGAGGATGGGCTTTATGGACTTCTTTTCCATCGGTATCTTTCCATGCCCTAGTTGTTCTTCCTATGCCTCGTATTTGTCTTGGATTTTGATTTTCTTCTTTAATTTTTCTTCTTTTCCATCTGGTGATACCATAATTCTCTCATTTTCTCCTTTTCTTCTGTATTGAAGGTTTTAAAAAACCAATCTTTTAGGGGATGATCTTGTAAGTTTTTTCTTAGGTATGGTTTATTGATTTCAAATCTTTGGACAGGATTTACTTCAGATTTTTGAACTCTGATCATTCTTATGGCACCCTAAAGGAAATCACTTTCACTAGGATTATAGGTTTTCTCCGATGATGTTCACCTGTATACTGGATGTTCAATACCACTTTCTTTATTTTTGAAAACTTTCTGATCCATTTCTTCTTTTTTCACTACTTTTTTTATCATCATCTATTTCTTCTAACCTAGCTGCTTTCTCAGATCCTATTAGAATCAAATACTTAAGCATGACCTTGAAGATACAAGCCAAAGTGATACGACCTCATCGTGGTCCTTCCTAAAGATATGGAATGATAAATATATACAATTGTTTGACCTACCATACTAGTTTATTTGGATAGCAAGAAGGAGAGAAGCAGTTGTTTCTAGCATATTCAATTACCAGCATATTGTGACCAGTCTAATTCTCACCAGGTATGCAATTGATTACATGAAGTTCTCTACTCATCTAGCCCAAGCCCATCCTGGGTAGTAAATGGGTTCTTTGTAGGCTAACTCTAGCCGATCTTTGCAATCTTATTCATTTATCTCACAAAGCTCATTTTGGCTTCCACAACCCAGGGGCTGGTGTGGTCTCATACACTCATCTTTAATTTGCTTCCACTATATACTACTACATATTGGACATCTACACAGTCTGCCTTGGCACGTGATAGCTGGGCCAAACATTTCATCAATGATGAGTTTTGAAATATAATCACATGATACATGTGGAAATGGCTTTCATCTGACGGTATCTGCATAAAATAAATCTAAACATGTAAATATGCATCTTGGCATGCAAAAAAATACATCTTCATATTTTATGTTTTTTCCTTTAAAAGTGCACACAATATTTTTTTTTTTGAGTGGAAGATTTAAGGATTGAATTATTATTATTGAATCTCATGGTTGATTTATTTGGCAGTCTCCAAAGTCTAAATTTAGAGGTTGTAAATGCAAATTGGGAGATTTCATTGTTCGGGATTCAATCTTTGTCTGTTTTACATTTTCTTTGAAAGAAGTTATTTTAGATGCGACCATTATGGAACTAAACCCTTGTCTACTCAACAATTACCATCAATTAGTATACAGATCCTAATTTTATTTTGAAATAGGTATTTTTTTTCTGAAGTTTTTGGAGCTTTTTAAGTCAATGCACTATTCACTTTGTGTGCATATGTCTTTGTATAAGTACCCAAAGCATCCACTGTCTTAGTTCGTGATTGAAATCTGCTTATATTTCAGGAAAAAACATGGTCTGGTGCCTTTATCCTAATAAGAATGCAATCAACAAGTTGGTGAAGGACATCTGCTCTCCTGGATTATTAACATGTTTAGAAAGCCAACCACCAGCAGTAAGTTGTTTTTTTTAACCTTCTCATTTTTTAATCAACAGTAAAGGTTTAGAACCTCCATTTTCAATTGCATGGAGTGATTTTCCCTTGGTTTTTTGGGAGATAGTAAGTGAAGCATTCAACACCCATATGTGAGTGCACAAGGACACTCCCAACATGTGTTCTATTCTTACATGTTCTTGTCTGTAGTTTCTCTGTGTGACTTTGTACATGACTTGGTAATGCAGAAGCTAGGCCCATAGTTTACAGGTATGGGGCATTCCATCTATTTTATCCATTTTTGTAATGTAAATGCTATATGGTGCATCATTTGGTTAAATATAAATTAGGTTTGACTGTTTCAGTTGATTCTTGTGTTTCAAGCAATGGTCATATTTTATATGCAAAATGATGACTGGAGCACATGAAGTTGAATCAGTTGAATATGTTATTCAAAGAGTCTAACTATGACCATGATGATTGTAGAAACTATGCCCTACTTTTGATAGGGTATACACTATTTTTCGTTATTTTAAGCCTATGGTGCTTTCCAATGGCTCTATGGCCAATATTATACTAAGATTCTAGGTGATGTTCAGGTGGACTTATGGTCCAAATCATTCCCAGGGATTTTGTCTTGGAACATTTTAAACAACAGTGAATGGCTAAACGACAATAGCTTGTTTGACATTGGATAGAAATTAAGTGTGCCTTAAAATTTGGTTATGACGTTCAAAACCCTAGATCTAGGAATGTAATGAAAGAAAATAAGAAATCTGAATGGTACCTACTGCTATTTGTTTAAAATATGTAATGAAAATGATGATTTAAGAAAATAATATTTCATATTCAATGATTAAAACAAGATCTATGCAAATAACATCACAAAAAATCTAAAAAACTGAAGAGATCCATAGCATGCAAGCATTTTAAACCCTAGAATTAATCACAAATCAAGATTAGGGTTTTCAAATATCTTAAGATCAGATTCAAGATGCCTAGGATTCCACAAACAAGTGAAGTAGTACAAATTCTTAATGAAGAATGAAGTCCTACTTGAATCCAAAGCCAAAAACATTTAAAATAGGGTTAAGAAAGGGGTTGTTTGGGTTGTTTGAGGCTCAAATTTTACACTGCTAATGTCCTTGCTATTATCTACACATTCAATCAGAAAATGTGGCCCACCTCAATATTTGAAAAGCAGCCTCCCTAAATAGGGAGACTTGAGAAGTTTCCTTAAGAGTTTTTGTTTCTAAAATATACAACATTTTACGTTGTAAATTTAGTTAAAAATACATAAACATATTATGGCTATATAAAGAAGACACAAATGAAACAAGATATTTAAAATTTCCTTTTTACAATAAATGTCGAATTTAAATTAGTATCCCTCCCCATTGTTGAGTAGCTGTGAATTTTCAACAAAAAAATGTGTCATACTGTGTGTTCAACAAGGACAGGAGTACCAGACATGTCAGTTTTGTGGAAATCAGGCCCTCGTTATTTCATAGCTTTAAGCACGAAGGAGATATACTGGGCAAGCTGGAAATAATTGACAAACAGAACAAACTGAACGAATTGGAAAATCTGGACGAGTTTGACAAACTGGTGGAAAATAACAAACTAAACAAACTGGACCAACTCAAAAAACTGGAATTGGAAAAATTGGACGAACTAGATAGTCAGGAAAATAACGTTCCTTATATTCAACTCATCAAACAATTTCAAGCATGTTCCTGTAATTCTGATGAGAATGTTCAAATGATGAATGGTCTTTACCATCTGACGATGATGTTGGTTTTGGTATCCACTTTAGAGTTCTTACTGCCCCTCAAAAGTTGCTCCTTGAAATGGTTGATAATATTCCTAACCGGAGAAAAAAGTTCAATTTTTAAACCAAATTTCAAAGTTAGGGGAGGATGAAGCAGAAAGTTCAAAACCACCACAAAGAAATGTTGAAATTCTAGGTGAAAATGATGAAGATATTCCCTTTTATCCAAAACCATCAAAAGAAAGATTTCACACACCTAGCTATTCTATTATAGATCTCATGAACAGAGCTGAAAAAATTCAAACGATCAATAAACCTTTAACTCTTTCAGATCTGCAAAGAGAACTAAATGATAAAAAAAAAGGGAACTTTGAGAATTAAGAATTGAATTAACAAAAAAACAAAATGATCTAGACGAAAGACTTTCTTGGTTAGAAAGTGAAGGTGCTATTGAAAAATATGATGAAGAAAAATTTGTATAAAGAATTAAAGGAGAAATCAAAAGAGTGTCTCCTGATGTCATTCCAACAAAATGTGTCTTCCAATAGTGGAGAGTCTCAAAAAACTAGACAAATTGGACAAACTAGACAAACTGGACAAGCTTGACGAACTGGACAAACTGGGCGAATTGGGCCAAATAGAGGTATTGGACGAATTGGAAACAATGGACGAACAGGAACAACTGGACCAACTTGACGAACTGGACAAACTTGACAAACTGGATAAATTGCACGAACTGGACAAACTGGGCAAATAGGACAAACTGTACGAATTGGTAAATTTGGATGAATTGGGCAAACTGGACAAAGTAGACGAACTGGTGAAACTGGACGAACCAGAGGAACGTAAGAAACTAAAAGACGAGGACAAACTCGAAAAACTAGACCAACTGGACAAATTGGACGAATTAGAGAAACTAGGCGAACTCGAGAAACTGAACCAATTGGACCAACTGGACAAATTGGAGGAACTGGACAAACTTGACGAACTGGACAAACTAAACAAATTCGCCAAATTGGAGGAATTGAACCAACTAGAGGACTTTGACGAATTGGACGAACTGGATGAACATAACAAAGTATACGAACTGGGCGAACTCGAAAAACTTAACGAACCGAAAAAGTTAAACAAATTGGACAAACTGGACGAATTGGGCGAATTGGAGATAATGGACGAACAGGACAAACTGGGCGAGCTGGAAAAAGTGGACAAACAGAACGAATTGGAAAATTTGGAGGAATTGGACAAATTGACGAACATAACGAACTTGAAAAACTGGACTAACTAGACCAACAGGACAAACTAAACAAGTTGGACGAACAGGAAGAACTGGAGAAAATGGACGAAAGAGACATACTGTACGAGTTGGAAAACTAGACAAACAGGACAAACTGAACGAATTGGAAAAACGTCATCCAGTTCTTCCTATTCGTCCATTATGTCCAATTCGTCCAATTCCTCTAGTTGGTCCAGTTCAGTTTCTCATGTTCGTCCAATTTGTCCAGTTCGTCCAGTTTTTCGAGTTCGTCCAGTTTGTTTAGAATGAAAACAAATCTTCTTTTTCATCATCTCTTTTGCTTTTGCAGAATTCATGCGGAATAATTCAGTTAATCGAGATTCCGTTTTTCTTTTTTTTCCCTTTGTCTTTTGCTGAAGAATACTAGAACTTTCCACCATGAAGGTATTCAGTAACTGATCCGTCGGGATTAACATGAGAATCAGGGTCCCAACGAGGATGGAGATTCTCAAGGGGCACAACTTCATCATCAAGATTTTCATCTGGATCATGATTAGAATCCCAATCATGAAGAGTGTCTTTCTTCTTTGGAAGATATCCTTCTAAGATTTGCTTAATCTTTTCTTCAAAATTAACAGATTCTAATGAGACGTCCATTGGTTCGGGGGATTTTTCACGAGCAATTTCTTTAGCAATCTTTTTAGCTAACAGATCAGCCATGACCATTTCATTCTCATGAGGCTTTTCTTCTTGAAGAGATTTGATTCAAAATTCTTTCGTAAGTATCATTCTCAATTTTAGGCCACCATTTTTGGTACATAGTTTGAAAAAGGCAAGTGTGACCGTATAAATCATTTTTCACCTCAAATTTCCATTGGAGAATGTATGGAATATGGAACTTCGCAAAGAAACGAAGAACATTAATCATATCACAAGAGACCTTTTCTTCAACTTGGCCAAATTTAATAAATAGATAACGAAAATTATCAGGAAGGATTTTCCGAGAAGCACCAAAATGAGACCACCAAGTGAAGAGAAATCAAGATGGGAAATTGCAGTGAATAGGTGTGACATTAGGACTTTCATCTTTGAACCTAATGAACCAAAAATGATTATACTGACGGTTTTGCCACATTAAAGCAATCTTCCAGGCATCAATATAATCCCAATAATTGAAAAATTCAATCGAATTATAAAGTTGGACTGATCTTGCCATGTAAAGAGGACCATCCCAATCTTCCTCAATGACGATTTTGAGAATAGTGAACTTTGAATAGGTGATGATTCCATTTGCATTCTTGTTGTGGAAGATGAAGACGTTTTTCGTGTGATACAAAATATTGAGATATCATTCACGGGTTTTTCTCTTATTCGGGGAATAATAATGAAGTCCCTTTCCAAAGAGAAAATATACTTATCTTCAACAGATCTTTCTTCCATAAGACAATCTGAAGTAACAAGAATTCTGTTACCAGTATAAAGATATAATTCTGATTGACTTGGGTCTTTCGTTGGAGTAAAACCCTTTTGGCTTTCATCTTGTTCTGCCAAATTCCCTTTTCCTTTCTTCTGGATGAATGGAGAAGAGCTACTCGCCATTTTTTCTTCCCTGAAGAAATTCTCTAGTAAGAAAGTCAGGGAGAGAGTTAGAATTTCCATTGATAAATTCAATTTTGAATTCAAAGATGGATAAAGTAGCTTGCCATCTAGCAAATATTTGCTTAGAGACAAGATTTTTAACATCTTTTTCTAAAATTTCTTTTGCTGCTTTGGCATCAACTCTGATCAGAAATTCTTTGTTTAATAAATCATGCTGAAATTTTGTTACGCAAATGACGATGGTAAGAACTTCGTTTTTGATGGTTGAATACTTCTTTTGAGCTTCGTTCCAAAGACCAGAATTGAATCTTATTAATTCTTCTTTTGAATCTTTTTGTTGTAAAAAATGCCTCCATAACCGATATTAGAAGCATCAGTTTGGGCTATTTTGAAAGCTTCTGGATCAAATAAACATCTGCAAGGAAGATTTTTAACTCTTTTTTTAATCTTTTTTACAGCATTGGTATGACTAGAAGTCCATTCTTTAGGGTTTTTCTTCAGTCTATTTTGGAGAAGTTTTCTATCTTTTGTCAAGTCTTGATAAAAAAAACCTACATAGTTTAGACATCCAAGAAATCTTTGTAACATTTATTTCATCTGGGAATTTATCAGCAAATTCAATAACTCTATTGGTTGGAGTTATCCTTCTATCTTGTATTTCAAATCCAAGGAATCTGATTTTTGCTGAAATAAATTCATCTTTCTTTTCGATAAGACTAAGCCATTTCTTTTATAATTCTTTTGAATATATTTAAATGTTTCCAATGTTGATCCACAGACTCAGAAAAGATAAGAATATCATCAATGTAGACAATGGTAAATTGGGTATAGGATGAAAAGATATTATTCATGATATTTTGAAATTCAGATGGGGCATTTTTTAATCCAAAGGGTATGACATTCCATTCGTAATGTCCCATGGGAACTGCAAATGCAGTTTTATATCTATCTTCTTCTTTTATCTGAATCTGCCAAAATCCTGATTTTAGGTTGAATTTTGAAAATATTTTGGTATTATTCAGCCTATTAAGCAAGTCTTGTGTATTAGGCAAAGGATACCTAATAGATTGTAATACTTTGTTTAAAGGCTTATAGTTGATTACTAATCTTGGAACTCCTCTTTCAACTTCGGCAGCTTTCTCTACATAGAATGTCGTGCAGCTCCAAGAGGATTTGCTTTTTCTGATCAATCATTTCTTCAATAAGTCACTTATTTCTTCTTGACAAAGCTTTAAATGATTTGCATCCATTTGTGATGCGCGAGCTTTTGTAGGAATATCTTTTTCATCAAATCCTTTAATATATGGTAGACTTACAATGTGTCTTTTTCTATTCTAGAATGCTGAGGGTAATTCAGAACAGCATTCATTTTCAAATTGTTTCGTAAGATTTTCTATTTTTTCTTGAAACTCTTTTTTCTCCAAATTTTTCAATTTGAGCAATTTTAATTTCCTTTTTTAGATCTTTCATATAGTTTTCTCTACCATTAATAATTCGGTTTATCTTTTGAATCTTTGTTTCACAGGGATCATCAATAAAATCAAGATTAACATTTACTCCTTTGATTTTTGTAGAAATTCCTTTTGTGATTACTGAAAAAGGCTATATCAGAAGAATAAAAGGGGATCCAAGAAGTACATCATTAACAATATCTTCTGAAATAATAAAAGGTGAAGTAACACAGACTCCTTGGAAACAAACATGAACATTTGGAATTTTTTTTCTATGGAAATACTTGTTCCATTGGCAGCAGACACAAATTGTTTTGATTCACTAGTATATTCAATAGGAACGATTCCTAATCTGATGACATTTAAATCTACTTGTGTGTCAATAATAGCATTAACAATTTTTTCAAAATTCTTTGTTTTTTTTTTACTTGGACTCTCCACTGTTGATAGATGCATTTTGTGGAAATTACTGCAGTAGAGACTCTGCTAATCTCTCCTTTAATTCTTTGGACAAATTTCTCTTCATCATATTCTCCAAGAGCACCATCACTTTCTAGTAAAGTGACTCTTTCATCAAGCTCATTTTGGCTTTTGGTTAATTCCATTCTTAACTCTCTAATTTCTCTTTTTGATCATTTAATTCTCTTTGTAGATCTGCAAGAGTTAATGGTTTGTTTATAGTATGAGTCTTTTCAGCTCTATTCATGAGGTCAATTATGGAATAGGTTGGCGTATGAAATGTTTCTTTTGTCTTTTTTGGGTAAAATAGGGATTCATTTTCTTCTTCTTTTTCAATTTTTGATTTTGAACTTTCTCCTTCTTCCCCTCCCAATTTTGAAATCTGGTTTAAAAATTGAACTTTTTTCTCTGGATCAGGTACAATCATTTCGAAAAGTAGTGTCTGAGGGGCAGTAAGGACACAAATATGTATACCAAGATCTCCATCTGATGGTATCGACCATTCATCGTTAGAATCTTCTTCATCCGAATGACAATGTACATGATTGGAATTGTTTGAGACTGTACATGAGGGGCATTTTCTTCTTGGCTGGATTCATCAGTTGATGAACCAGACTCATGTTCTTCTTGGGAACTTAATTCAGTTTCTCCTTCATCTGATATTTCTTCATTATCTTCTTTATTAATTTTTCTGAGTTTCTTTTTTGAAACATTTGTTTGAATAATGACCATTTTTTCCACAAATATAACAAGTAGGTATTTTTCCTGTTATGTTTTCCTTTTTTGGATATTTTTTGGATTTTCTTTTGAATAGAGGATTGTCATAATTTTTCTTTGAGAAATGACTCTTAAATCTGCTAGATTTATATTTTTTCATCATTATATTTTTTCTTTCAGGAGTAAATCTAGAACGCGAGAGTTTTCTTTTTTATTCTGGCGTTTGGTCAAGACCAAATTGAAAAAAAAAATCTCCTAATTCTTTATCTCCAGAATACTTTCTCGTCTTTTCAGCTTGCTTGCTGATTTTCAAATCAGTGCAAAGAACTATTCCAACTTTGTTAATTCTTTGTATAATTCCTCTGTACGTCAGCATGCTGTAATTAATAGTACCATGAATTTCTTCTCTGAAGGAGTTACGCACCTTTTCAGCGAATAATGGTGGTAACCCTGAAATAAATCTTTCTTTCCAAATATCGGAATTACAATCATTTAGTTGGTATATTTTTGATAAAAGTACATGTTTATACCAACGAAATTCTCCTAAGGGTCTGTAACACCTCGAATTTTCAATTTATTATTTTGTATGAAAATTATCCATTTAATTTGTAAATATTAGTTATGGATTTTAATTGGACAAAGAGTTGGGTCATTGGCCCAATTAGGACCCAACGGTTTCTGGAATTGGTTTCAATAAAAATTAAATGGGGTTGAAGTTAGTTAATAATGCAATATTAAATAAATATTGCATGGCCAAATTTTAGATGTGCATATCGAAGAAAGATACTTAGGCCGTGTATAAAGATATTCCATATCTATGTTAGGCGCATAAGATAATTTAAAAAGGGTATGCATATGGTCTAAAATTTAAATAAAGAAGATGTCTAATTAAATAGACATTGCATGGCCGTGTGTGACATTACAAAGAGGGAAGGTCGGCCATTTCCAATTAAGATACAAGGAAGGGGCGCACGTCATTGCTATCTTAGCATTGGTCGATTGGAAGCTTATAAAAGAGGGAAGCAAAGAGGAAGGGCAATTACTATCTTGGTACCTTCTATATTGACCGATTGAAATTGCATAAAAGGGGAGACAGAGGGGCTCATGGTATACACCATAGCCGAACTCTCTCTCTCTCTATCTCTCTCAATCTCTCATTCTCGGCAAAGAACAAGGAGGAAAAAAGGGCAGCCAGCAAGAGGGAAAAATCAAGAAGAAAGGAGAAGGATTGGAAGAGAAAGAATCAATCAGAAATGGTTAATATTTTTATTTGATAAATTTGTTTTGAAATAAAAGAACCATAGGGTTCGGCCATGGTTTTTGGCCGAACCCCATGGAAGAAGATTGGGAGATGGTTTGATTATTTTAATGGAAAGAAAGAACCATATGGTTCGGCCATAGTGCATGGCCGAACCCCATGGAAACCTAAACGCTAATACACTAAACCCCTGAAACCCTAAACCCTAAAACAGTAAAACCTAAACCCTAAACCACAAAAATCGTAAAACCCTAATACAGTAAACCCTAAACCCTAAACACTGAACCCCTAAAACCCTAAAACCCAAAAACCCTAAAACCACAAAACCCCTAAAACCCAAAAACCCTAAAACCATAGGCCCTAAACCCTAAAACCCAAAAACCCTAAAACACTAAGCCCTAAAACGCTAAACCCCGCAAATCCCTAAACCCTAAAACCCTTAACCCTAAACCCTAAAGCCCTACCCTAAAACCCTAAAACCCTAAACCCTAAACCCTTAATCCTAAACCCTAAACCCTAAACCCTAAAACCCTAAAACACTAAAACATAAACCCTAAGACACTAAAATCCTAAACCCTAAACCCGAAAATACAGAAACCCTAAACCCTAAATCCTAAATCCTAAACCCCAAAAAACGTAAAACCCTAAAACCTAAAACCCTAAAATCCTAAAACCCTAAACCCCTAAAACCCTAAACCATAAAACCCTAATCCCTAAAACACAAAAACCCTAAACCCTAAACCCTAAACACAAAAACCCTAAACCCTCAAACCCTAAATCCTTAATACTCTAGAACTCTAAAACTCCAAACCCTAAATCCTAAACCCCAAACCATAAAACCCTAAACCCGGAAACCCCTAAACCCTAAACCCTAAAAACCATAACCCTAAACTCTAAAACACTAAAAGCCTAAAACCCTAAACCTGAAACCCAAAAACCCTAAACCCTAAAACCTAAACCATAAACCCTAAACACTAAACCTTAAACCTGTAACGCCCGACCCTTTTCACCGAAATATCAGAGTCTATTTTTTTTTTTTTATAAAAGTGACAAAGGGCGCGGACGTCACGACGCGAGTTAAGTCCGAGCTTCTAAAGCCCGGCCCTTAACTGGCCAGCCCTACGTGTGCGTGGAACGAAGTCCACGGAGAATGAGTCACACGTAGAAGTAGCTCGCGGAATATTAAACTATGTGCGGGATTACAATAAAGACTGTCCTACAAATTTGAGATAGCAGGGAAGATACATTCATTTAATTACCAAAATACCTCAACAACATAATATCCAAAATAAAATCCAAAACATAGCAATTAATCTAAAATATTACATTCCGACGAGCTAAGCTATCAAATACATTTCCAAATTAAACTTGAATAAACTAAATAGTCTGTCTCCCCAAGCTCCTAAGCTTTGCTCCCATTTCGTCCTTCTACTCCGCCGTCTCCTGTGTCATCAGCTAGGGTAGAAGTAGGGCGTTAGACAACGCGCCCAGTAGGACTCCGAATAGGGCTAGCACATGGATTAGTAATAACAACCACATATGAAATCATATAAGGAAAACAATAAGATGAATGTCATGCCATGGGTGTTTGTGTTATAAATCCCACCCATCATCTTTACTATCATGATGCCATATCCCCCTTGACGGAAAAACCTCGTCAAGATATAACCAGTCACAAATCATCCCCTTGACGGCAAAAACCTCGTCAAGATATAAACAGTCACAAATCATCCCCTTAACGACAAAAACCTCATCAAGATATAAACAGTCACACATCATCCCCCTTGACCGCAAAGCCTCGTCAAGGTGTCCCCATGTTTGCTTCTCGGTCGCCCCGACGGAGCATGGACTCCGGTTATATCTCATAATATCCCTCTTGATGGATGAAACACATCAAGATATCCCCATGCTTGCTTCTCGGTCGCCCCGACGGAGAATGGACTCCGGTTTCATTTCATCCTTCCCATACCATATCCCTCCCATGTATGCATGAGATGTAGATGCCATATGCCATGTAATATATGTAACTCATAGTCATAAAACCCATCTTAAAACAATCCCATGATTATCAAAATAAATCAAAGGAAACTCATCACATAATACCAAAATCCAAAACCCATCTTAATCACAACCACATGATTACCAAAATAAATTAAAGGAAGACATCACATAATACTAAATCCAAAACCCATCTTAAAACAAACCATATAATTTCCAAAATAATTCAAAGAAACCATCACTCAATCCATGGCTTACAAAAATGTAGGAATCCTACCGAATACCGACTGGCGTCCTTTTTCGCTTCCGTCCGATAATCCAGTCACCGATCACGTACCGCTTGCGATGTTCGGTACCTTATTATACATTATCAATTAGTCCATGTTTTTAACCATTATTAAGTCCATTAATCATACCTTAGTGGGGTTCGGCCATACATCATGACCGAACCTCACTAACTAGGTTTTGTGGGTCCCATTTAATCCATTAAACATTTTAATCACACAAGTCTACAAACCAGCCACCCTAGGCTTCATTAGTCATACATAAGGTTATTACTTAGATTCCCTAAGCCCATGATCATCTCCCATGAGGTTCTTGAATTTGGCCATTATTTACGGTTTTGCCACTACCTCTTTTCCATAGTTAAACATTCACCTAACCATGTACATTTTTTTGTTCATAATTGATCCATACACTCAAGTCCATTAGTGACCCATTTAATCATGCCATAACATTATTAAAACAACCCTTTTCCTTAACTTAATCTACATTAATTAACCACATACATAAACCCAAGTTTAGCCCTTCAAATGGCTCACAAATTGGGTCATGGGTTTTACTAAAATCAGCCACTTTAATTCAACCTAATCCCCACTTTTCCTTGGGTCTTTTTCACCACATTTAGATCCATAATAAGCCCTCCCATGAGGAGGTTTACATCATGCAATTCAAACCATCAATTTTGATCATCAATTTGGTACATTTTCTTGAGTCCATTAATGACTCACTTAGTCATGCCATACTTCCCATTCTTTTCATGGTTTCCAAAACACTTAATTCATCAAAGTTTTCCCATGGGGTTCGGCCATACACCATGGCCGATCCTATGGTCCATTTAAAACCATCACCCTTCTCCATCAATTTCCACATTCTTACACCCATAAACCATTACAATTTACAATACCTCACCATAGGGTTCAGCCATTCACCATGGCCGAACCCATGGTTCCTAGACCATTGTTTCCTCATGCCTTTTTAAGGCTACCAACACCATTCACACCTCCCATGCATTTCCTCATTTAAGCCCCTTTAAAAATTTCCAACATTTAATCACTAAAAACCCTAATAATCCTTATCATTCCTTCCATGATTTTTCTTCATTAAACTCCCTTTAAAATTTACAACACTTGACCCTTTTAAGCCTCCAAATTATTAATGCATTACTCCATCTCTGCCATCCTTCTAAACCCATCTAAAAACCACCAACATTCCCCACTTATTTTTCCATAATTTCATAACCATTAAAAACTACCATTTGACCACCATAGGGTTTAACAAAACATTCCATCCATAAAATTATGAGTACATTGCCATAGGGTTCATCAACACCACCAACATTCCCCATTTATTACTCACATGCATAATACCAAATTTAACCCATAACATGACCTACAAATGGGTCATGGTTTACATACATGACTTGGTTCCATCACAAGTCCCTCCATTGAGAGAATCTAAACCATACACTTAATTCATCAATCCTTAATCATTATTTGATACATTTAGGGTCCATCAATCTTAGCCATAATTCCTTTTTCTTTTCAACATTAGGTTCATCATTTGGAGTTCATCAACCTTACTAATCTTCCCCACCATTCTTCCATGTTTTTCATTCAAGATCCCTTGCAAAAAAATTACCACATTTAGTCATTTAAAATCCTAACATCATTAATCATCCTTTCATGATACTAACCCTAAAAACTCCATTTAAAACCCTAATTAAATCACTTAAACACCCACTATGGGGTTCAATCATTCATTCATGCTTCTTAATGCCACAACAACCATTTACATTCCCCATAAATTTCCTCATTTACAGTCCCTTAAAAAAATTACTACATTAACCATTAAAACCCTAAAATTACAAATTATCCTTCCATGATTTTTAAATCTTAAAATTCCATTAAATCTCCAAATTAGCTTACATGTCTTCCACTCCTTAAAACCCTAACAAAAACACACATTACCTAATCACCGTTCGGCCATACTACATGGCCGAATCCTATGGCCCATAATTTCCTTCCAAATTACATAATTCCATGCTTAATCCATTTAATTACATAATACCCTTAATCCTTTTTTTTTTTAAATCATTATTTCTACCCCTTTCAAAATCATTACATTCATTCATTGAATTTTTAAAATTCACTAGCCACTTACATTTAATCATTAACCACTTAAAACCCTAAATCATTATCCATTGCTTCCATTCTTACAAACTCTAATAATTTAATCAATCACCTACCATGGTTTTTCTCATAAAAACCCCTTTTTAATCTTCCAACATTTAATCATTAAAAACCTCAAAATCATAAACCATTCTCCATGCTTAATTAATTTAATTTCATAATATCCTTAATCCATTTAATTTGTTCTTAACCTTAATTTATCCACTAGGGGTTTGCCCATTTTTCCTCCTTTCATTTGATGGATTTGAGATCCAAGGCCATGATGTTTTGGCCACCACCAAATCCAAGGAATGGATTTCATAATCTCTTCTTAACCTTAAAAAAAAAAAATCTAAACTCTTGTTTAGAAAATACTTACGATCCGACGCCTCCTCCGAGTTTCGTTACTCCCGTTGATTTCCTTAGCCTCCTCTCTCCTTCTTCTTGATCTTTGGTCGGTCAAGATGTGCTTGACCCAATGAAAAACATCAAGGCTTGGATCGGCTATGGTAGGGTTAGGTTTGAGAGAGGGAGAGGGGGAGATGATGAGAAGGAAGATGGTAGCCCTTGATCTTAGAGTGGTGGACCAAAATTTCACTTCTTTCCTCTCTTCTTCTCTAAGTTTTTCTCCTTCTTCTTCCTTAGTTTTCTTCCTCTCTTCCTTGGGTGTGTAAAGGACGGTTTTGAGAGTGAAAGAGATGGAGAACGTGTGAAAGAGCTAGATGGAATGGAGAGAATGAAATGAAAAAGTCATAAGATATACTCCACATTAAGTCTCCCACCAACCAAGCTTATATATTTATCTTGCTTTATGGTGGTGGTTGAGATAACCACCACCCAAGTCCAACGTGTTTGAGCTTGGAATGAAATGTTTTAGTCTTCCACCTTTTTGACCATTTGACCCTCATTTGTTTAGTTTAATTAATTAATTAATTAGATCATTAGGTTAATTAATTTCCATTTAACTTAATTCCATTTGCTTAGGCTCCTTCATACATCCACCCATGGTTGACCAATTCAACCATGGTGGCCGGCCCCACCAATCCTTGGTCCACACGCCACCTCACTTGATGAGGTGGAGGTGGGTCCCAATTTGCCACATCACCTTGGTCTAATTCAAATTAACTTAGGTGATTTAAACCCATTCCATTCATTCTAATTGGATCACCATTGGGCCCATGGCCCAATTACATTTTCATCTTACCCATTTACCTTAAAGCTTACATCATCTTGATCCATTGGGTCCCAAATGGGTATTGGGCCCAATTTGACCATCCTTGGCCCAATTGACCATCATTGACCCTTTAAATGAATTTAAATCCACTCCATAGTCCATTGGGCCATAATTGGGCCTTTGCCCATACCTTGATCCATTCACCACTTATTCCCTCAAATTTCCAATTTCCACCATTAAAATAAATAATAACCACATATTCATTGATTTAAAAAAATTCTGGGCCATTACAAAACCCCTAAAACCCTAAACCCTAAACCCTAAACCTCTAAACCCTAAACCCTAAAAACAATAACCCGTAACCCTAAAACCCTAAAACCCTAAAACCCTAAACCCTAAACCATAAACCCTAAACCCAAAACCGTAAACCCGAAAACCCTAAACCCCTAAACCCTACACCCTAATAACCATAACCCTAAACCCTAAACCCTAAACACAAAAACCCTAAACTCTCAACCCCTAAATCCTTAATACTCTAGAAGTCTAAAACTCTAAACCCTAAATCCGAAACCCCAAACCCATAAAACCCTAAAACCCTAAACCCAGAAACCCCTAAACCCTAAACCTTAAAAACCATAACCCTAAACTCTAAAACACTAAAAGCCTAAAACTCTAAACCCGAACCCTAAACCCTAAACCCTAAGCCCTAAAAACCATAACCCGTAACCCTAAAACCCTAAAACCCTAAACCCTAAACCCTAAAACCCTAAACCATAAACCCTAAACCCAAAAACCGTAAACTCAAAAACCCTAAACCCTTAAACCTTGAACCCTAATAACCATAACCCTAAACCCTAAAACCCAAAAACCATAAAACCCTAAAACCGGTACTCTAAAATCCAAAAACTCTAGACCCTAAACCCTAAAACCCTAAAGCCCTAAACTCTAAACCCCAAAAACCCAAAAACCCTAAAACTCTAAACCTTAAACGCTAAACCATAAACCCTAAAGACTACACCGTATTACCCAAAAACCCTAAACCCTAAACCCTAAAACCCTAAAAGCCTAAACCCTAAATCCAAAACCCTCAACCCCTAAAACCCTAAAACCTTAAAGACAAAAATCCTACAACCCTAAAACCGTAAAACCCTAAATCCTAAACCCAAAAACCCCAAACCGTAAACCCTAAAATACTAAACCCTAAACCATAAAACTCTCACACCCTAAATCCTAAACCCTAAACCCTAAAACCCTAAACCCTAAACCCAACCCTAAACCCTAAACCCTAAACCCTAAAACCTAAAACCTGAACCCAAAACCCTAAACCCTAAATCCTAAAACCCTAAAAACCTAGACCCCTAAACCCAAAAACCTACCCTAAACCGTAAAACCCATAAACCCTAAGCTGTAAACCCTAAACCCTAAAACACAAAAACTCTAAACCCCAAATCCTAAACCCTAAACCCTTATCCCTAAAATGCTAAACCTTAAAACCCTAAAACCCTAAACCGTAAAACCCGAAATCTCTAAACCCTAAAACCCTAAAACCATAGGCCCTAAATCCTAAACTCATAAAAACCTAAACCCAAAAAACCCCAAAACCTAAATCTAAACCCTAAACCCTAAAAACCTGAAACCCTACACCCAAAAACCATAGAACCTAAGCCCTAAACCCTAAAACCCTAAACCATAAAACCCTCAAACCATAAAACGAAAAATCAAAACCCTAAATCCTAAGCACTAGACTCTAAACCCCTAAAACCCTAAACCCTAAACCCTAAACCATAAACACTAAAACCCTCAAACCTAAACCCTACAACCCTAAACCCCTAAAACCCTAAACCCTAAAACCCTACACCCTAAACCCTAAAACCCTAAATCCCAAAACCTAAAATCCTAAAACCCTAAACACTAAACCCTAAAACCCTAAAACGCTAAATCCTAAAATCCTGAACCCTAAAACCCTAAACCCTCAACCCTAAACCCTGATACCCTAAAACTCATAAAACCCTAAACCCTAAAACCTAAAACCTAAACCTAAACCCTAAACACGAAACCCTAAAACCCTAAAACCCTAAACCCTAAACCCTAAACCCAAAACTCTAAAACCTTAAAACCATAAAACCCTAAACCCCAAAACCCTAAACCCTAAAACCCTAAAACCTAAACCCTAAATCCTAAACCCTAAACCCCTAAAACCTTAAAACCCTACAACATTCAACCCCAAAACCTAAAACCTAAACCTTAAACCCTAAAACCCTAAAACCTAAACCCTAATACGCTAAACCCCTGAAATCCTAAACCCCTAAAACCCTAACACCTAAACCCTAAACCCTAAAACCCTGTACCCCATAACCCTAAACCCTAAAACCCTAAAACCTAAACCCTAAAACCCTATACCCCAAAACCCAAAATCCTAAAACCCTAAACCATAAACCCTAAAACTGTAAAAGCACAAAACCCTAAAGCACAAACCCCAAAACACTAAACCCTAAACCTTAAACCTTAAACCATAAAACCCTAAATCCTAAACCCTAAACCCCTAAAACCTTAAAACCCTAAAAATTTCAACCCTAAAACCTAAAACCTAATCCCTAAACCCTAAAACCCTTAAACCTAAACCCTAATACACTAAACCCATGAAACCCTACACCCTAAAACCATAAAACCTAAACCCTAAACCCTAAAACCCTAAACCATAAAACCCTCAAACCCTAAAACGAAAAACCTAAACCCTAAATCCTACGCACTAGACTCTAAACCCTTAAAACCCTAAACCCTAAACCCTAAACCCTAAACCATAAACCCTAAAACCCTCAAACCTAAACCCCTAAAACCCTAAACGCCAAAACCCAAAATCCTAAAACCCTAAACACTAAACCCTAAAACCCTAAAACCCTAAATCCTAAAATCCTAAAACCCTAAACCCTAAAACCCTAAACCCTCAACCCTAAACCATAATACTGTAAAACTCATAAAATCCTAAAACCTAAACCTAAACTCTAAACCCGAAACCCTAAAACCCTAAAACCCTACACCCTAAACCCTAAACCCTAAAACTTTAAAACCACAAAACCCTAAACCCTAAACCCTAAAACCCTAAACCCTAAACCCTAAACCCTAAAATCCTAAAACCTAAACCCTAAATCCTAAACCCTAAACCCCTAAAAGCTCCAGAATCAAATAATGTAACAGCATAGGAACTACCAACTACGGCCATACCTTGAATCACCGAGTGATCCGCCGCTGCTGGAGGAGTTATGGCAAAGAGCTGCCCCGATCCTGTAGGGTCTGTCGCCCGCCCCTTCGGGTTATATGCTCTGCCTCCTCGCGACTGAGCTGGTTTAGCTGGAGGGCAAGAAGAACCCTGAAGTTAGAGGGTCTGTTGAGCTGTGGACATTCCCTCTTGAAGTGGCCCTATTGGCCACACTGATAGCAAGTGCTCCCACCCCGTGGGACCTGGGTGACTGATGCTGAAGGGGAGGGCTGATTGGGGCGAAAGCCCCCTGTAGATCCAGTAGAAGGTGAGGGTCTGTTGAAATTCGGGTGGAACCTCTTGTTGGGTTGAAATGTTTCCCGCCCACCTTGCCCTCGGCGGTTGTCAAACCGCACTATCTCATTCAATTCCCACTCCACTATAGTGGCCCTACTGACCACTCCTGCCAATGTAGGTTCCTTGAATACTGTCACCCTAGCCTTGATGCTTGGCCGAAGGCCCCGCTCAAACTTACGAGCCCTCCGATGCTCAGTATCCACCATGTAGAATGCGTATACAGATAGACAAAGGAATTCCCTATGGTACTCTACCACCGTCATATTGCCTTGTACTAATGATATAAAAGCTTGAGTCTGGCTCTCTCTTTCTTCCTCTGGAAAATACTGTTCTAGAAAGGTGGCTGAGAACCCTTCCCACGTCATAGCAATCCTTAGCCCTTCCGGCACGAGTGCTTGCTGTTTTTCCACCAATTGCTGGCATCCTCAATCAGTTGAGATGTTGCCAGTAAGATTCTGTCAGCCGGACTGGAAATCTGAAGCAGATTCAAGATTTGAGTGATCTTCTTTAACCAATGATCTGCTCCGACAGCCCCTTCCTTTCCTCTGAAGTAGGGAGGACGCTGTTGCTGGAAGTCTTTGACCATCTTCCATTTACTGGTGTCGCTAGTAGTCACATTTCCGCTCAAATGTTGTTGAAGAGCAGCAGCGACTGCCGCTTGAACTACGTCTTTTAACTCGGAAGGTACACCTTGTATGTTTATACTATTCTGTCCCTCTGCTTGATGAGGTGGCTGTACCCCCTCTTGATGCGGTGGCTGTACCCCCTCTTGATGCGGTGGCTGTACCCCCTCTTGATGCGGTGGTTGTACCCCCTCTTCCTGATGAGGTGGTGACACCTCTTCCTCTACCCAGGGGTTTTGTCGGGTTCTTCTCTTCCGAGGCATTTTCCTAAATCATCGAAAATACTATTGATTTAGTTCCTTCGTAGAATTGTTGTATTCATATATTTTGAGAAAATTTTTCCTAAGTATCAAATGTTTTTGTTTCCATTTGAAGGAAAATTGCCAAATATACACACTTGGTTTTCTTTTGTTTCTGGGGGAAATCTTTAAATTCCTATTGTTTGCTGTTCAAATTTGGGGGAAAAAGTCCTAAGTATCAAATTACCATGTTCTCCTTTACGGGGAAATTCAACCCTATCTTGCTATGTTTTGATAAATCTCTCCTAGAATGAATATTTCTTCCCTTGCTATCATTATTCTTTCTCAAACGTTGTTCTCAGATTGAATGATTTCGTCTGAGTCAATAGAAGTAAATTAACCCGACCCCCATGCAGCGGACTCCGAAGAGTCGGACAGTTGGGATTCTTAGCTGCCAGTGAGGCATGCAACCGTCTTAACCTTACTTCGAGAGATTCATTCTTCCGATTTCGCTCTGATACCAACTGTAACGCCTGCCCCTTTCCACCGAAATTCAGAGTCTATTTTTTTTTTATAAAGTGACAAAGGGCGCGGACGTCAAGACGCGAGTTAAATCCGAGCTTCTAAAGCTCGGCCCTTAACTGGCCAACCCTACGTGCGCGTGGAACGAAGTCCACGAGAACGGTTCACACGTAGACGTGAGCTTGCAGATTATATCTTAATGCGGATTATTGTAAATAAAACTATCCTACCAGTTTTCAGATAGTAAGGAAGAAACATTCATTTAATTACTAAATACCTCAAAAGTATAATGTCCAACATAAAATCCCAAAACATAGCAGGTAATCTAAGTTATTACATTTTCGACAAGCTATACTACTTCAAATTACATTATCCAAAATAAACATAAATAAATGAAGCAGTCGCTTCCCCAAGCTCCTAAGCTTGGCTCCCATCTCACCTCTCCGTTCCGCCATCTCCTGCGTCATCAGCTAGGGGAGAAGTAGGGCGTTAGACAACGCGCCCAGTAGGACTCCGAATAGGGCTAGCACATGGATTAGTAATAACAGACAGATATGAAATCATATAAGGAAAACTATAAGATGAATGTCATGCCATGGGTGCATTATGTCATGTGTCCCACCCATCATAATGTCATATCCCCCTTGACGGAAAAACCTCGTCAAGATATCCCCATGCTTGCTTCTCGGTCGCCCCGACGGAGCATGGACTCCGGTTATATCCTATCAGGCTATCCCCATGAATGCTTCTCGGTCGCCCCGACGGAGCATGGACTCCAGTTTGTTTATTTTTTTCCGCCCATGCCATGCATGAGATGTAGTGCATTATGCTATGTTATATATATATAACTCATAGCATTAGTATAGAATTCATAGCCTTGCATCATACTATGTATATAAATCATAACCATTAAAACCCACCATAAAACATATCATATAAATAAATCATAACCATTAAAACCCACCATAAAAACATATCATATAAATAAATCATAACCATTAAAACCCACCATAAAAACATATCATATAATTACCAAAAATAAGTCAAGAACCATCACATAACAACTAATCCACGACTTACAAAAAGGTAGGAATCCTACCGAATACCGACTCGCGTCCTTTTTCGTTTTCGTCCGATAATTCTGGTCACCGATCGCGCACCGTTTGCGATGTCCGGTACCTTATTATACAGTACCAAATCAATCCATATTTTATCCACGATTAAGTCCCTAACTGATCACAAACTTAGATACATTTATGTACCATTAACCATGTCATATGATCATTAAAATTTGCCATTTAATTAATCTAACCCTTATTCATTTAAACACATACCAAACCCCATACTTAGCCCACCATTTGATCCATAATCTTGGATCCCTTAATGACCATTAACTAAGTTATAAGATTATCAAGAATTAGCCCTCAACTTAGCCTCATTAATGCATGGACATAGATCCTAAACTTAGCCCATAACATGACCTACAAATGGGTCATTAATTACGATTTTGCCACTACCTCTCCTATGTTTAATCATTCATTTAATCCATGTATAATTAAGTCCATAATTGATCTATAACCTAAATCCATTAGTGACCCATCAACCATATCATAGAATTATTAAAATCAGCCACTTAATTGACTTCATCCCCATTCATTTAATCATTTACATAAACCCTAATCTTGGCCCATAAAATGGTTCTCATATGAATCATGGGTTCGGCCATACACCATGGTCGAACCCATGATGTCTTTTCCTTATCTTTCATTGGACCTATTTACATTACTTAGGCCCAAAATGAATCCTCCCATGAGGGATTTTACATCATGCTTTTAAAACTATCATTCTTCACCATAATTGAGTCCATTAACTTAGCCCATATTCCATTCATTCTTCATGGTTCCAAAATACTTGATTCATCATTCATAGGTGATATTCAAGACATAAAAACATTCACCTTCATCCACCACTTTTGAGGCCATTAAAGTCATTCTCATCTCCCATGATTTTCTTATTTAAAACCCCTTTAAAATTTACAATCATTTGACCCCTTTTTAAGCCTCTAAATCATTAAGATATTACTCCATAGTTCCCATTCTTTAAACTCATTTAAGACCATCATCACATCATCATAGGGTTCATTATCCATTCATGCCTTTTGAGGCCATAAAAATATTTACATTCATCCATGGATTCCATCATAAAAACTTTTTTCAAAAATTAGCTACATTTAATCATTAAAATCTTAAAACCCTAATTCATTCTCCATGGCTTCCATTCTTATAAAACCCTAAAAATCATACATCAATTACCATGGGATTCGGCCAAAGTACATGGCCGAACCCTATGGTCCATCAATCCACTTCAAAACCCATACTCCCATGCCTAATCCATTTTAATTACATAATGTTCTTAATCCTTTTATTTTTCTTTACCTAATTTACCCATTTAGGGTTTTGTCCATTTTCATCCTTCCATTGGATGGATTTGAGATCCAAGGCCTATGATGTTTTCGCCGTCACCAAATCCAAGAAATGGATTCCAAATCTTAAACCCTAAAAAAAATCCAAATCTCTTGTTTTAGAAATACTCACAATCCGGTCGGCTCCTCCAACTTTCTTTCTCCTCTTGATCTCCTTGGCCTTCTCTTCTCTTCTTCTCCTTGATCGTTGGGTTAAGATGCTTGATCAAGATGGAGTCTCCAAGGTTTGGGTTTGGCTAAGATATGGTTAGATTTTGAGAGAGGGAAGAGAGGAGATGATAGGAAGAACTACCCAAAGTCTTCAGTGATGGACTTATGCTTGCAATTCCTTCTCTTTTCTTCTCTTCTTCTTCCAAGTTTTTTTTTTTTTCCTTTTCCTTGGTGAGGGACGTTCTTGAGAGAGTAAGAAAGAGAGAAAGAAAAATGAGAGTGAAATGAAGAGATGAGAGAAAAACCTATCTCATTTTTTTTGGTTGGGTAATTAATTCCTCTACCTACCACACATAGATTAATGTGTATTAGTGGTGGTAGTTGGGCTAAAACCTCTATCCTTAGCCCATAGTTTAAACTTGTGTTTCTTTAAGTAGTTTGTGTTTCTTAGAGTGGTTTTGACCATTTGACCATTTGACCATGATTAGACTAGCTTAATTAACTTAATTAATTAGGTTATTAAATTAAGCTAATTAACTCCCACTTATCTCTTTTAATTTCCTTAATTCTTTCTCCATTACTCCACCCATGGTTGACTAAGTCAACCATGGTGGCCGGCCCCACCAATCCTTGGTCCAATTAATATTAATTTAGATGATTTAATTTCCAAATCAATCCATTTCTCTTATTGGATCACCATTGGGCCCATGGCCCAATTAAATTCACCCTTACCCATTTACCTTAGGGCTTACATCAACTTAATCAATTGGGTCCCAAATGGGTATTGGGCCCAATTTGACCATCCTTGGCCCAATTGACCACCATTGACCCTTTAAGTAAACTTAAATCCAATCCATAATCCATTGGGCCCTAGTTGGGCCTTTGTCCACATTTTGACCAATTTACTATCTATTCCATCCAATTTCCAATTTCCACCATAAAAAAAATAAATAATAACACATATATATTACTTTACAAATTCCGGGCCCTTACAATACAATCCTCTTTTAAAATTTTCGTCCCGAAAATTCGAGCGAAGTAGAGGTCTCAAACATCTCATACAAAGAGTTCCGGATGAGCGGCTCTCATCTCTGATTCAAGTTCCCAGGTGGCTTCCTCATTGCCATGTCGTTCCCATACCACCTTGACCAACTGAATAGCACGGTTCCGCAGCACTCTTTGTTCGCTCCCGATCACTCTGATCGGCTTCTCCACATACGTCACGTCGCTTCGTATATGGACGTCTTGCACATTCAACACATGGGAATGATCGGGATTGTACTTTCTTAACATGGACACATGAAATACATAAACCCAAAACCCTAAATCCCCAACCCAAAACCCTAATACCCTAAAACTCATAAAACCCTAAACCCTATAACCCTAAAACCTAAACCTAAACCCTAAACCCGAAACCCTAAAATCCTAAAACCCTAAAACCCTAAACCCAAAACCCTAAACCCTAAACCCTAAACCGTAAACCGTAAAATCTTAAAACCACAAAACCCTAAACTCTAAACCCTAAACCCTAAACCCTAAACCCTAAAACCTAAACCCTAAATCCTAAACTCTAAACCCCTAAAACCTTAAAACCCTAAAACATTCAACCCCAAAAACTAAAACCTAAACCTTAAACCCTAAAGCCCTAAAACATAAACCCTAAACCCTAAAACCCTATACCCCAAAATCCTAAACCATAAACCCTAAAACTGTAAAAACACAAAACCCTAAACCATAAACCCTAAAACCTAAACCCTAAATCCTAAACCCTAAACCCCTAAAACCCTAAAACCTTAAAACCCTAAAACATTCAACCCTAAAACCTAAAACCCTAAACCATAAACCCTAAAACTGTAAAAACCCTAAACCCTAAACCATAAACCCTAAAACCCTAAAACCTAAACCCTAAATCCTAAACCCTAAACCCCTAAAACCTTAAAACCCTAAAACATTCAACCCTAAAACCTAAAACCAAAACGCTAAATCCTAAAACCGTAAAACCTAAACCCTAATACACTAAACCCCTGAAACCCAAAACCCTAAAACCTACACCCTAAACCCTTAAATCCTATACCCCTAAACCCTAATCCCTAAAACCCAAAGCCCTAAAACCCGAAAACACTAAACCCTAAACCCTAAACCCTCAAACCCAAAACCTAAACCCAAAAACCTAAGCCCTAGACTCTAAACCCCTAAAATCCTAAACCATAAACCCTATAAAACCCTAAACCCTAAAACCCTAAAACCCTAAACCCTAAAACCCTAAAACACTTAACCCTAATCCCTAAAACCCTAAAAACCAATAACCCTAAAACACTAAACCCTAAAACCCTAAAACCAAAAATCTAAACCCTAAATCCTAAGCCCCAGACTCTAAACCCCTAAAACCCTAAATCATAAACCCTAAAACCATCAAACCTAAACCCAAAAACACTAAACCCCTAAAACCCTAAACCCTAAACCCAAAATCTTAAAACCCTAAACACTAAACCCTAAAACCCTAAAACCCTCAACCCTAAACCCTAATACCCTAAAACGATAAGCCCTAAACCCTAAACTCCTAAAACCCTAAAACCTAAACCTAAACCCTAAACCCTAAACCCTAACACCCTAAAACCCTAAAACCCTAAACCCTAAACCCTAAAACCATAAAACCACAAAACCCTAAACCCTAAACCCTACAACCCTAAACCCTAAACCCTAAAAACCTAAAACCTAAACCCTAAATCCAAAACCCTAAATCCAAAACCCTAAACACCTAAAACCTTAAAACCCTAAAACATTCAACCCTAAAACCTAAAACCTAAACCCTAGACCGTAAAACCCTAAAACCTAAACCCTAATAAACTAAACCCCTGAAACGCTAAACCCTAGAACCCTAAAACCTAAACCCTAAACAGTAAAACCCTAATGCCCCTAAACCCTAAACCCTAAAACCCTTAACCATAAACCCCAAAACACTAAACCCTAAACCCTAAAACCAAAAACCTAAACCCTAAATCCTAAGCCCTACACTCTAAACCCCTAAAACCCTAAACCCCTAAACCCCTAAACCCTAAACCCCCAAAACCCTAAACCCTAAAAACTAAACCTCTAAAACCGTAAAACCGTAAAATCTGAAACCCACAACCCAACCCTAAAACACTAAAACACTAAACCCAAAAACCCTAAACCCCTAAAACCCTAAACCTTAAAACACTAAATCCCAAAACCTTACACCCTAAACATAAAACACTACCTTAAACAGTAAAACCCTAAACCTTAAAACCCTACAACCGTAAACCCTAAAACCCTAAACCCTAAACCCTAAAACCCTACCCTAAACCCAAAAACCCTTAAACCCTAAAAACCTAAACCCTAAAACCCTAAACCATAAATCCTAAACCCTAAACCCTAAACCTTAAACCCTAAAACCGTCAACCCGAAACCCTAAACCCTAAACCTTAAACCCTAATCCCTAAAACACTAAAAGCCTAAACCCTTAACCCTAAACACTAAAACCCTAAACCCACAAACCCTAAATCCTTAAAACTCTAAAACTCTAAAACTCTAAAACCCTAAACCCTAAATCCTAAACCCTAAACCCATAAAACCCTAAAACCCAAAACCCGGAAACTCCTAAACCCTAAGCACTAAAAGCCTAAAAGCCTAAACCCGAAACCCTAAAACCCAAAACCCTAAAACACTAAAACCCTAAAGCCGAAACCCTAAACCCTAATGCCTAAACCCTAAACCCCTAAGGCCTAAACCCTAAACCCCTAAACCCCTAAAACCCTAAACCCAAAAACCCATAAACCCTAGAACCCTAAAACCCTAAAACCCTAAGCGCTAAATCCCTAAAGCCTAAACCCAAAAACACTAAACCCCTAAAACCCTAAACCCTAAACCGGAAACCCCTAAACCATTAACCCTAAAAACCATAACCCTAAACTCTAAAACCCTAAAAGCCTAAAAGCCTAACCCGAAAATCTAAAACCCTAAACCCTAAAACCTAAACCATAAAACCCTAAAACCGTCAACCCTAAAACCTAAACCCTAAATCCTAAACCCAAAAGCCTTACAACCCTACAGTACAAAAACCTAAAGTCTGAAACACTAAACCCTTAAACCCTTAAGCCCAAAAAAATTAAACCCTAAACCGCTAAACCTTAAAACACTAAATCCCTAAAACCCTAAACCCCTAAACTCTAAACCCCTAAAACCTAAAGCCTAAAACACTAAAACCTAAACACTAAACCCCTAAAACCCTAAATCCTAAACTTAAAACACAAAAACCCTATACCCCTAAGCCCTAAACCCTAAAACCCTTAACACTAAACCTAAAACCCTAAACCCTAAACCCTAAAACCCTAAAACCCTAAAACCAAAAACCTAAACCCTAAACCCTAAGCCCTAAACTCTAAACCCATAAAACCCTAAAATCCCAAACCCAAAACCTGAAACCGTAAAACCCTAAAACCCTAAAACCATAAAACTGTAAACTCTAAACCCTAAACCCTAAATCCTAAACCATAAAACCCTAAAAGCTTAAAATCCTAAACCCTAAACCATAAAACCCTAAAATCCTTAACACTAAACCCTAAAACCCTAAACCGTGAACACTAAATCCCAAAAGCCAAAAACCTAAAACCTAAACCCTAAGCCCAAAACATAAAACCCAAAAACCTAAACCCTAAAAACCCTAAGCCCTAAGTCTTAAACCCTAAATCCCTAAAACCCTAAAACCGTCAACCGTAAAACCTAAACCCATAACCCTAATCCCTAAACCCCTAAAACCCTAAAATCCTAAAACCTAAACCATAACACACTAAACCCTTAAAAGCTTAAACCCTAATCCCTAAGACCCTAACCCTAAACCCTAAGACCCTAAATCCTAAAACCCTAAGACCCTAAGACCCTAAACACTAAGCCCTAAACACATAAATCCTAAACCCAAGTACATATAACCCTAAAACCCTAAAACCTTAAACCTTAAATGCTAAACCCTAAAACCGTAAAACCCTAAACCCTAAACCCTAAACACTAAAATCCTGAGACTCTAAAACACTAAAACCCAAAAGCCCTAAGCCTAAGCCCTAAACCTAAACCCTAATCCCTAAACTGTAAAACTTAAACCCAAAACCCTAAGCCCTAAACTCTAAACCCATAAAAACCTAAACCTCAAAAACCCTAAACCCTAAACCCTAAAACCTTAAAAGACTAAAATCCTAAACCCGAAACCTTAAAACCCTTAAACCCTAAACCCTAAAACCCTAAACCCTAAACCCACAAACCCTAAAACCCTAAAACCTTAAAACCTTAAAACCACAAAACCCCTAAAACCCAAAAACCCTAAAACCATAAACCCTAAACCCTAAAACACAAAACCCTACAACGCTAAACCCCTCAAACCTTAAAACACTAAAACCCTAGAACCCTTAAACTTAAAATTGAAAACCCAACCCTAAAACCCTTAAACCCTAAAACTCTAAAACCCTAAGGCCCTTAAACCCTAAGCCCTAAACCCTAAACCCTAAATCCTAAATCGCAAACCCTAAACCCTAAAACCCTAAACTCCTACAACCCTAAATCTTAAACTCTAAAATCCTGAAACCTTAAACCATAAACCCTAAACCATAAACCAAAAACCCCAAAATCGTAAAACCGTAAACCCTAAATCCTAAAAGCCAAAAACACTTAACCCTAAATCCTAAATCCTAAACCCCTAAAACTATAAAACCCCCAAACCTAAAACCTAAAACCCTAAACCCTCAAATCCTAAACCCCTAAAACCCTATACCCTAAAACCCTAATCCCTAAAACACTAAAACCCTAAAACCCTAAACCCTAAACACTAAAACCCTCAACCCACAAACCCTAAATCCATAAAAGTCTAAAAGTCTAAAACCCTAAATCCTAAACCCTAAACCCATAAAACCCTAAAACCCAAAACCCGGAAACCCCAAAACCCTAAACCCTAAAAGCCGTAAACCTAAAAGCCTAAAACCCTAAACCCGAAACCGTAAAACCCTAAACCCTAAAAGCCTAAAACCTTAAAGCCGAAACCCTAAAACCCCAAACCCTAAAACGTAAACCATAAACCCTAAACACTAAACCCTAAACCCCTAAAACCCTAAGCCCTAAATCCTAAACCCCTAAACCCTAAACCCTAAAAACCATAACCCTTAACCCTAAAACCCTAAAACCCTAAAACCTAAACCCTAAAATCCTAAAGCCCTAAAACCTAAACACTAAACCCAAAAACCCTAAACCCCAAAACACTAAAACCTAAAAACCATAACCCTAAACCCTAAAACCCTAAACCCGATACTCTAAAACCCAAAAATACTCAACCCTATACCCTAAAACCCTAAACATAAGACCTAAACCCTAAATTCTAAGCCCTAAGCTCTAAACCCCTAAAACCCTAAAACCGTAATACCATAAGCCTTAAACGATAAACCATAAACCCTAAAAACTAAAGCCTATAACCCAAACACCCCAAACCCTAAACCCTAAAATCCTAAAATCCAAAACCCTAAATCCTAAACCCTCAACCCTTAAAACCCTAAGACCCTAAAGCCTAAAATCCTAAAACCCTAAAACACTAAAATCCTAAATCCTAAACCCTAAAACCCTAAAACCCCAAAACGTAAAACCCAAAAGCACCTAAAACCCTAAACCCCAAAAACCCTAAACTCTAAACCCTAAACCCTAAAACCCTAAACCTCAAAAACCCTAAATCCCTAAAACCCTAAAACCCTAAACCTTAAATCCTAAACCCTAAACCCCTAAAACCCTAAACCCTAAATCCTAAACCCTAAACCCCTAAATCCCTAAAACCCTAAAACTCTAAACCCCTAAAATCCTAAGCGCTAAATCCCTAAAGCCTAAACCCAAAACACTAAACCCCTAAAACCCTAAACCCTAAACTGGAAACCCCTAAACAAAAACCCTAAACCGGAAACCCCTAAACCATAAACCCTAAAAATCATAACCCTAAACTCTAAAACCCTAAAAGCTTAAAACCCTAAACCCGAAACCCTAAAACCCTAAACCCTAAACCCTAAAGCCTAAACCATAAACCTTAAACACTAAACCCTAAAACCCTAAAACCCTAAGCCCTAAATTCTAAACCCAAAACTCTAAACGCCAAAAACCCTAAGCCCTAAATCCTAAACCCTGAACCCCTAAAACCATAAAACCCTAAAACCGTCAACCCTAAACCCTAAACCCAAAACCCCTAAAACCCTACATCCCAAAAACCTAAACCCTAAACCCTAAACCCCAAACCCCTAAAACCCTACAACCCAAAAACCTAAACTTTGAAACCCTAAACCCTCAAACCCTAAACCCCTAAACCTTAAAACACTAAATCCCTAAATCCCTAAACCCCTAAACCTTAAACCCCTAAACCCTAAAGCCTAAAACACTAAAACCAAAACACAAAACCCCTAAAACCCTAAACCCTAAACCCTAAAACGCAAAAAGCCTAAACCCCTAAACCCTAAACCCTAAAACCCTTAACACTAAACCTAAAACCCTTAACACTAAACCTATAACCCTAAACCCTAAACCCTAAAACCCTAAAACCAAAAACCTAAACCCTAAACCCTAAGCCCTAAAATCTAAACCCATAAAACCCTAAAATCCTAAGCCCTAAACTTGAAAACCCTAAAACCCTAAAACCCTAAAACCGTAAACTCTAAGCCCTAAACCCTAAACCCTAAACCATAAAATCCTAAAAGCCAAAAATCCTAAACCCTAAAGCTTAAACCCTAAACCCTTAACACTAAACCCTAAACCCTGAACCCTAAATCCCAAAAACCAAAAACCTAAAACCTAAACCCTAAGCACTAAACACAAAACCCAAAAACCCTAAACCCTAAAGCCAAAAACCGTAAAACCCTAAGCACTAAGTCTTAAACCCTAAATCCCTAAAACCCTAAAACCGTCAACCCTAAAACCTGAACCCTTAACCCTAAACCCCAAACCCCTAAAACCCTAAAATCCTAAAACCTAAACCATAACACACTAAACCCTAAAACACTAAACCCTTAAAACCTTAAACCCTCATCCCTAATAACCTAACCCTAAACCCTAAGACCCCAAATCCTAAAACCCTAAGACCCTAACACCCTAAACACTAAACCCTAAACCCAAATACATATAACACTAAACGCTAAAACCCTAAAACCTTAAACCCTAAACCCTAAACCCTAAAACCGTAAAACCCTAAGCCCTAAACTCTAAACAATAAAACCCTAAGACCCTAAAACACTAAAACCCTGAAGGCCTAAACCCTAGGCCGTAAAACCTAAACCCTAATCCCTAAACCGTAAAATGTAAATCCAAAACCATAAACCCCTAAAACCCTAAACCTTAAAACCTAAATCCTAAAACCCTAAACACTAAACCTTGAACCCTAAACCCTAAACCCCAAAAACCCTAGACCCTACACCCTAAAATATAAAATCCTAAACCCCAAAAACCCTAAAACCCTAAAACTCTAAACCCTAAATCCTAACCCTTAAATCCATAAAACCCTAAAACACTAAACCCTAAAACCCTAAACCCTAAACCCTAGAACCCTAAAACCCTAAGCGCTAAATTACTAAATCCTAAACCCCTAAATCCCTAAACCCTAAACCGGAAACCCCTAAACCATAAACCCTAAAAGCCTAAAATCCTAAACTCAAAACCCTAAACCCTAAAGCTTAAACCATATACCTTAAACACTAAACCTTAAAGCCCTAAAACCCTATGCTCTAAACCCTAAACCCTAGAACCCTAAAACCCTAAGCGCTAAATTACTAAATCCTAAACCCCTAAATCCCTAAACCCTAAACCGGAAACCCCTAAACCATAAACCCTAAAAGCCTAAAATCCTAAACTCGAAACCCTAAACCCTAAAGCTTAAACCATATACCTTAAACACTAAACCTTAAAGCCCTAAAACCCTATGCTCTAAACCCTAAACCCAAAACTTTAAACCCAAAAACCTTAAGCCCTAACTCCTAAACCCTGAACCCCTAAAACCATAAAACCCTAAAACCGTCAACCCTAAAACCTAAACCCTAAACCCTAAACCCAAAACCCCTAAAACCCTACAACCCAAAAACCTAAACTCTGAAACACTAAACCCTCAAACCCTTAAACCCTAAAATATTAAACCCTAAACCCTAAAACCCTAAACCCCTAAACCTTAAAACACTAAATCCTTAAAACCCTAAACCCCTAAACCCTAAAGCCTAAAACACTAAAACATAAACACAAAACCCCTAAAACCCTAAACCCTAAACCCTAAAACCCAAAAAACCTATACCCCTAAACCCTAAACCCTAAAGCCCTTAACACTAAACCTAAAACCCTAAACCCTAAACCCTAAACCCTAAAACCGTAAAACCAAAAACCTAAACCCTTAAAACCCTAAGCCCTAAACTCTAAACCCTTAAAACCCTAAAACCCTAAAATCCTAAACCCTAAACCTGAAAACCCTAAAACCCTAAAACCATAAAACCATAAATCCGTAAACTCTAAGCCCTAAACCCTAAACCCTAAACCATAAAATCCTAAAAGCCAAAAATCCTAAACCCTAAAGCTTAAAACCCTAAAACCCTTAACACTAAACCCTAAACCCTGAACCCTAAATCCCAAAAACCAAAAACCTAAAACCTAAACCCTAAGCCCTAAACACAGAACCCAAAAACCCTAAACCCTAAACCCTAAAGACAAAAACTGTAAAACCCTAAGCCCTAAGTCTTAAACCCTAAATCCCTAAAACCCTAAAACCGTCAACCGTAAAACCTGAACCCTTAACCCTAAACCCTAAACCCCTAAAACCCTAAAATTCTAAAACCTAAACCATAACACACTAAACCCTTAAAACCTTAAACCCTAATCCCTAAGACCCTAACCCTAAACCCTAAGACCCTAAATCCTAAAACTCTAAGACCCTAAGACCCTAAACACAAAACCCTAAACCCATAAATCCTAAACCCAAGTACATATAACCCTAAACCCTAAAACCCTAAAACCTTAAACCCTAAACCCTAAACCCTAAAACTGTAAGATCCTAAACCCTAAACTCTAAACACTAAAACCCTAAGAACCTAAAACACTAAAACCCTGAAGCCGTAAAACCTAAACCCTAATTCCTAAACCGTAAAACCTAAACCCAAAACCATAAACCCTTAAAACCCTAAACCCTAAAACCCTAAACACTAAGCCCTAAACCCTAAACCCCAAAAACCCAAGACCCTACCACCAAAACCATAAAACCCTAAACCCCAAAAACCCTAAATCCCTAAAACGCTAAAACCTTAATCCCTAAAGCCCTAAAACCCTTTAACCCTAAAACCCTTTAACCCTAAAACCCTAAAGCCTAATACCCTAAAGCCTAACCCTAAACCCTAAAACCTGAACCCGAGAACCCTAAGCCCTAAAACCCAACACGACTCAAACCCTAAAACCAAAAACCCCTAAAACCCCAAACCCAAAAACCCTAAATCCCTAAGACCCTAAACACCTAAAACCATAAAACAATAAACCCTTACAAGCCTAAAACCCTAAGCCCCTAAATCCTAAATCTTAAAACCATAACCCCTAAAACCCTAAACCCCAAAACCTAAACGGCAGAACCCTAAAATCCTAAACTCTAAACCTAAAATCATAAACCCTAACAGTCAACCCTAAAATCTAAACAATAAACCCTAAACCATAAACCCCTAAAACCCTAAACCCTAAACCCCTAAAACCCTAACACCCTAAACCCTAAATCCTAAACCCTAAAATCCTAAAACCCTAAAACCCTAAACCCTAATCCCTTAAACCCTTATCCCTAAACCCTAAAACCCTAAAACCCTAAAACTCTGAACCTAAATCCAAAAACCCTAAAACCCTAAACCCTAATCCCTTAAACCCTTATCCCTAAACCCTAAAACCCTAAAACTCTAAACCTAAATCCAAAAACCCTAAAACCCTAAAACCCTAAACCCTAAGCCCTAAACCCTAAAACCCTAATACCCTAAAACCCGAAAACCCTAAAACCCTAAACCCAAAACCCTAAACCCATAAAACCCTAAAACCGTAAAACCCTAAATTGCTAATTCCTAAGGCTTAAAACGCTAGACCCTAAAACCCTAAACCCTAAAACCTAAACCCTAAACACTAAATCATAAACCCTAAACTCTAAAACCGTAAATCCCTAAAACCCTAAACCCCAAATCCAAAACCCTAAAACCCTAAAACCCTAAAACTCTAAACCCTAAACCCATAAACCTAAACCCTAAACCCTAAACATTAAACTCCAAAACCTTAAAACCCTAAAACCCTAAATCTCTAAACCCCAAAAACCCTAAACCAAAAAACCCTAAACCCTAAAACTTTAAAAGCAACCCTAAAACCCTAAACCCTAAACCCTAAATCCTAAACCCTAAAATACTATACCCTAAACCCTAAAGCCCTAAACCCCTTAAAACCTATAACCCTAAACCCTAAAACCCTAAACCCTAAACCCTAAAATCCTAAAACCCTTTCCCTAAACCGTGTAACCTAAACCCTAAACCCAAAACCCTATAACCTCAAACCCTAAAACCCTAAACCCTATATCATAAACCCTAAAACCCTAAAACCTAAAATCCTAAAGCCATAATCCCTAAAACCCGAAAATAGTAAACCCTAAACCCTAAACCAAAAACCATAAAAGCCTAAACCCCTTAAACCCTAAAATCCTAAACACCTAAAACACTAAACCTTAAAACCTAAAACCCTCAACCCCAAATCCATAACCCTAAACGCCTAAAACCCTTTAACCCTAAAATCCTAAACCCTAAGCCTAAACCAAGCCTAAACCCTAAGCCCTAAAACACTGAAACCTAAATCCTAAAACACTAAACCCCAAAAACCCTAAACCATAAAACCCAAAACCCTAAAACCATAAACCCCTAAATCCTTACGGTTTTATCCCTAAACGCTAAAACCGTAAAACCCTAAATCCTAAACCCTAAACACCTAAACCCTAAAACCCCCAACCCAAAACCCTAAACCCTAAACCCTAAATCCCTAAAACCCCAAACCCTAAATCCTAAACCCTAAAACCCTAAAACTATAAACCTTAAACCCAGAAACCTAAACCCTGAACCCTAAACCTTAAACCCCAAAACCCTAAATTTCTAAACCCATAAAACCCTAAACCCTAAAACCTCAAAAGCATAAACCCTAAAACCCTAACCACCTAAACCCTAAAACGCTATACCCTAAAACCCTAAAACCCTAAACCCCTGAAAACCTATAATCCTAAACACGAAAACCCTAAAACCTAAACCCTAAAATGCAAAACCCTAAAACCCTAAAATCCTGTAACCTAAACCTTAAACCCTGTAACCTAAACCCTAAACCATAAACCCTAAAACCCTAAAACACTAAACCCTAAAACCCTAAATCCCCAAACCCTAAACCCTAAAGCCCTCAACCCTAAACCCTAAACCCTAAAACCTTTAGACCCTAAACCCTAAACCCTAAAACCCTAAAATCCTAAACCCTAAAATCCTAAAACCCTAAACCATAAAACCCTAAAACCCTAAACCCTAAACCTAAACAAAAAACCCTAAAACCCGAAGCCCCTAAAACCCTAAAACCCTAAACTCCCAAAACCCTAAACCCTAAAACCCAAAAACCTTAAAACCATCAACCCCAAATCAAAAATCCTAAAACGCCTAAAACCCATTAACCCTAAAACCCGAAACCCTAAAACCCTGAACCCTGACCCTAAACCAAGCCTAAACCCTAAACGTCTAAAACCCTAAAACCTAAAACCTAAAACACTAAACGCGTCAAACCCCAAACCATAAAACCCCAAACCCTATACACTAAAACCCTAAAACCCTAAACCCTTAAACCTAAAAGCCTTATCTCTAAATGCTAAAATCCTAAAACCCTAAACCCAAAACCCAAAACCCTAAAACCCTAAAACCCTAAACACCAAACCCCAAAACCCTAAAACCCGAGACCCTAAACCCAAAACCCTAAAACCCTAAAACGATAAATCCCAAACCCTAAAACCCTAAGGCCTAAAACAATAAACCGCTAAAACCCTAAACCCTAAAACCCTAAACCGAAAAACCCTAAAACCATAAGACCTTAAACCCAAAATCCAAAAACCATAACCCCTAAAACCCTTTACCCAAACACCCTAAATCTTAAAACCTAAACCCCAAACCCTGAACCCTAAAACCCTAAGTCCCTAAACTCCAAAAACTATAATCACTAAAACCCTAAAACCCTCAACCCTAATCCCTAAAACCCTAAAATCGTACACCCTAAATCCTAAGCCCTAACTCCTACACCGTAAATCCTAAACACCTAAAATCATAAATCCCTAAGCTTAAACCCTAACCCCAAACCCTAAGCCCTAAACCTTAAACCCTAAACCCCTAAAACCCTAAACCGTATAACCCTAAACCCTAAACACTAAAACCCAACAACCACAAACACCTAAACCCTTAAATCTAAAAGCCTTAACCCTAAACGCTAAAACCCTAAAACCCTAAACCCTAAACCCTAAACCCTAAACCCAAAACCCTAAACACTAAACCTTGGACCCTAAAATCCTAAAACCCTGGACTCGAAACCCTAAACCCTAAAATGCTAAAACCTAAAACCCTAAACCCTAAAACCCTAAACCCTAAAACCCTAAAACCCTAAAACCCTAAACCCTAAAATCCTAAAACCATAAACCCTAAAATCCAAAAACCCTAAATCCTATACCCTAAACCAAAAACCCTAAAACCCGAATCCCTAAAACCCTAAGCCCTAAATCCCTAAAACCCTAAACCCCTAAAACCCTAAACACTAAAACCCAAAAACACTAAAACCCTAAACCTTACCCTAAAACCCTAAGCCCCAATTCCAAAACCCTAAACACTAAAATTGAAACCCTTAACCCTAAACCCTAAAACCTAAACCTAAACCCTAAACTCTAAACCCTAAAACCCAAAAGCCCTAAAGCCCTAAAGCCATAAAACCCTAAACCCTAAACACTAAAACCCTAAAACCCTAAACCCTAAAACCCTCAACCCCAAACCCTAAGCCCTAAAATCCTAAAGCCCTAAACCCCTAAAACCCTAAACCCTAAACCCTAAACCCTAAAACCCTAAAACCTTAAAACCCTCAACCCCAAACTCTAAGCCCTAAATTCTAAACCGTAGACTCCAAAAACCCTAAAATTGTCAACCCTAAAACCTACCCCCTAAACCCTAAACCCTAAAACTGTAAAACCCTAAAACTCTAAAGCCCTAAACCCTAAACCAAAACCCCTAAACCCTAAACCCCTAAAACCATAAATCCGAAAAACCTAAAACACTAAATCCCAAACCCTAATTAAACCCTAAATCCTAATACCATAACCCCAAAACCCCTTTAACAAAAAACCATAAACCCTAAACCGTAAAACCCTAAACCCTGAACCCTAAAACCCTAAACTAAATCCCTAAACTCGTAAAACTATAAACCCTAAACCCCTAAACCCTAAAACCCTAAACCCTAATCCCTAAAACCCTAAAACCGTGCACCTTAAATCCTAAACCCTAACTCCTAAGCCCCTAAAATCATAAATCCCTAACATTAAACCCTAACCCCAAAACCTAAACCCTAAACCCTAAACCCAAAACTCCTAAAACCCTAAACCCAAAACACTAAAACCCTAGAACCATAAACCCCTAAACCCTTAAACCTAAAAGCCTTAACCCTAAACGCTAAAACTCTAAAACCCTACACCAAAAACCCTAAAATCCTAAAACCCTAAACCCTAAACCCTAAAACCATAAAACCCTAGACCCTAAACCCTAAACCCTAAAACCCTAAAACCCTAAACCCTAAAACCCTAAAATCCAAAACGGTAAAACCCTAAAACCCTAAACCCTAAAATCCTAAAACCATAAAACCTAAAACCCTAAAACCCTAAATCAAAAACCCTAAAACCCGAAATCCTAAACCCTAACCCTAAATCCCTAAAACCCTAAACCCTAAAACCCTAAACACGAAAACCCTAAAACACTAAAACCCTAAGACCCTAAAACCCTAAGACCCTAAAACCCTAAAACCCCAATTCCAAAAGCCTAAACCCTAAAACCGAAACCCTTAATTGTAAACCCTAAAAGCTAAACTTAAACCCCAAACCCTAAAACCTAAACCCTAAACCCTAAAACCCTAAAATCCTAAAACCCTAAAACCCTAAAACTGTCAACCCTAAAACCTACACCCTAAACCCTAAACCCTGAAGACCCCAAAACCCTAAAACCCTAAAACATAAACCCTAAAACGTTAAACCCGTAACCCCCAACCCTAAAACCCTAAACCCTATAGCCCTATAACCCTAAAACCTAAACCCCTAAACCCTATAACCCTATACCCTAAACCGTAAATCCTAAAGCCTAAAACCCTAAAACCCAAAACCCTAAACCGAAAAGCCTAAAACCATAAAACCCTAAAACTCAAAAGCCCTAAACCCTAAACCCTAAACCCTAAACCCAAAACCCTAAACTCCTAAAACCAGAAACCCTAAAACACTAAATACTAAACCCTAAACCCCTAAAACCCTAAACCCTAAAACATTAAACCCCTAAAACTGTAATCCCTAAAATCCAAAATCCTTAAACCATAATCCCTAAACCCTAAACCCTAAAACCATGAACCCTAAAACCCTAAAACCCAAAACCATAAACCCCAAACCGTAAACCCCTAAACCCTAAAACCCTAAGCCATAAACCCCAAACCGTAAACCCCTAAACGCTAAAACCCTAAACCCTAAAACCCTATACCCATAAACCCGTAACCCTAAACCCTATACCCTAAAATCCAAAACCCTAAAACCCTAAAGCCGTAAAGCCTAAACCCCAAACCCTAAAACCCTTAAACATTAAACCCTAAACCCCAAAACCCTAAAACCCTAAAACTCTAAAACCCTATAACCCTAAACCCTAAACCCTAAACCTTAAACCCTAAACCCTAAACACATAAAACCCTAAAACCGTAAAATCCTAAAACCCTAGACCCTAAAACCCTCAACACTAAAACCTAAACCCTAAACCTCAAATCATAAACCCTAAACCGTAGAACCCTAAACCCCAAACCAATACCCTAAACACAAAAACTCAAAAACCCTAAAACCCTAAACCATAAACACTAAATCCAAAAACCCTAAAACCCTAAAACTCTAGACGTTAAAACCCCAAACACCCAAACCCTAAACCCTATGACCCTAACACACTAAAACCCTAAACCCAAAACCTTAAAACCGGAAACCCCAAAACCCTAAAACCCTAAACGCTAAACCCTAAACCCCTAAACCCTAAAACTCAAAACCCTAAAACTCTAAACCATAAAACCTTAAAAACCCTAAATCCTAATCCCTAAAACTATAAACCCCTAAAACCCTAAAATCCTAAACCCTAAAACCCTAAAACCCTAAAACCTAAACCCTAAACCATAAACCCTAAACCCTAAACCTAAACCCTAAACCCTAAACCCTGAACCCTATTCGTTTAAAACCCCAAAACCCTAAAACTCTAAACATTAAACCATAAAACTCTAAAAGCCTAAACCCTAAACCCAAAACCCTAAACCCTAAAACCCTAAAACTCTAAACCCCTAAAACCCTAAACCCTAAAATCCTAAACACTAAACCCTAAAACCCTGCCCTAAACCCTAAAACCCTAAAATCGTAAACCCTAAACCCTAAACCCTAAAACACTAAAACCTTAAACCCTAAATCCTAATACCCTAAACCCCTTAAACCCTAAACCCAAATACCCTAAACCCAAAAACCCTAAACCCCAAACCCTAAACCTAAACCCTAAACCCAAACCCTGAATCCTAAACCCTAAAACTCTAGACGCTAAAACCCCAAACCCCTAAACCCTAAACCCTAGCACACTAAAACTCTAAACCCAAAACCCAAAAACCCGAAACCCCTAAACCCTAAAACCCTAAACCCTAATCCCCTAAAACCCTAAAACCTTAAACCCCTAAACCCTAAACCCTAAATCCTAAACCCCTAAAATTCGAAACCCTAAAACTCTAAACCCTAAAACCCTAAACCCCTAAAACCCTAAACATTAAAACCTTAAAACCTCAAAAGTTTAAACCCCTAAACCCTAATCCCTAAAACCCTAGAACCTTCAAACTCGAAACCCTAGAACTCTAAACCCTTAAACCCTAAAGCGTAAAACCTTAAAACCCCTAAACCCTAATCCCTAAAACCCAAAAATCCTAAACCCTAAAACCCTAAACTCCTAAAACCCTAAAACCCTAAAACTCTAAACCCTTAAAACCCTAAGCCCTAAAACCCTAATACCCTAAAATCCTAAACACTAAACCCTAAAACCCTGCCCTAAACCCTAAAACCCTAAAACCCTAAACCCTAAACCCTAAACCCTAAACACTAAAACACTAAAACCCTAAACCCTAAATCCTAATACCCTAAACCCCTTAAACCCTAAACTCAAATACCCTAAACCCAAAAACCCTAAACCCCAGACCCTAAACCTAAAACCTAAACCCTAAACCCAAACCCTGAATCCTAAACCCTAAAACTCTAGACGCTAAAACCCCAAACCCCTAAACCCTAAACCCTAACACACTAAAACTCTAAACCCAAAACCTAAAAACTCGAAACCTCTAAACCCTAAAACCCTAAACCCTAATCCCCTAAAACCCTAAATCCCTAAACCCCTAAACACTAAACCCTAAACCCTAAACCCTAAACCCCTAAAACTCGAAACCCTAAAACTCTAAACCTCTAAAACCCTAAACATTAAAACCTTAAAACCCCTAAAGCCTAAACCCCTAAACCCTAATCCCTAAAACCCTAAAACCTTAAAACTCGAAACCCTAAAACTCTAAACCCCTAAAACCCTAAAGCGTAAAACCTTAAAACCCCTAAACCCTAATCCCTAGAACCCAAAAATCCTGAACCCTAAAACTCTAAATTTCTAAAACCCTAAAACCCAAAAACCCTAAATCCTAAAACCCTAAAACACTAAACCCTAAACCCTAAACCCTAAACCCTAAAACCTTAAAACCCTAAAACCCTAAGCCCTAAAACCAACCCTAAACCCGTAAACCCTAAAACCTAAACCATAAACCGTAAACCCTGAACCCCTAAAACCCTAAAACTCTAAACCCCTAAAACCCTAAACCCTAAAACCCTAATACTCTAAAATCCTAAACACTAAACCCTAAAACCCTACCCTAAACCATAAAACCCTAAAACCCTAAACCCTAAACCCTAAAACACTAAAACACTAAAACCCTACGCTAATACCCTAAACCCCTTAAACCCTAAACCCAAATACCCTAAACCCAAATACCCTAAACCCAAAAACCCCAAACCCAAAACCCTAAACCTAAACCCTAAACCCTAAAACCCAAAATCCCGAAATCCTAAACCCTAAACCCCAACCCTGAACCCTATAACATAAACCCTAAACCCTAAACCCTAACTCCAAACCGCTAAACCCTAAACCCTAAAACCCTAAAACCTAACCCCAAAAACCCTATATGTTAAAACCTAAACCGTAAACCCCTAAAATCCTAAAACCCAATATCCTAAACCATAAACCCTAACCGACAAACCTAGAACCTAAACCCTAAACCGTAAACCCCTAAAACCTTAAAACCCTAAACCCTAAACCCTAAAACCCTAAACCATAAAACCCTTAACCCTAAAACCCTAAACCCCTAAACCCTAAAACCTAAAACCTAAAACCACAAACCCCTAAACCCTAAACCCTAAGACCCTAACACACGAAACCCTAAACCCAAAACCCTAAACTGTAAACCCCTAAACCCTAACCTAAACGCCTAAACCCTAAAACCCTAAACCCTAAACCCTAAAACCCTAAAACTCTAAACCCCCAAAACCCTAAACCATAAACCTTAAAACCCCTAAACCCTCAATCCCTAAACCCTAATCCCAAAAAAACCCTAAAACCCTAAAACCCTAAACCCTAAACCCGAAAACCCTAAACGCTAAAACCCTAAAACCCTAAAACA
>CM023542.1:18889141-18991362 GCA_013350335.1 Chimonanthus salicifolius
AAGAACTTGTGAGAGAGAGAGAGAGAGAGAGAGAAATCGGCCTAAGGGGTTATCTCCTTATATAAGCTCCAATTAATCCGAATGGGGAAGGTGCCATGCGCCCCTCCCTTGCCTTAGATGGCAATGCCGACCTCCCTTGCTTAGATTAGCAATTGCCAATCTCCCTTGCTTAATCTAGTAACCTCCCAATTGGCCAATGCTAAAAATAAATATAGTAATGCCGTGAGCCCTTGTGTTCCCCATTTTTTACACATATACCATATTGTAGCTTAGTTTTGACCTTGTTAACTTCCGAATCAGGAAAAGTGGTAAACTACAAAGTTGTAACCCTTGAAGTCTTTTTCCAACGTAAAAAGAATCAAAGTAATCGGACATTGGAGTGAAACTTTATAACCAAAATACTGAACATATGTCAAACCTTTCTTATTTTTCTCCCTTTCTTATTTTCTTTCTCTTTCTTTAATCCCTATTTAGAATGTGCTATGCGCCCTTGCTCCCTTCTTTAATCAAACTTAGACAATGCCGTGAGTCCTTATGGTTGCCTCTCTTGTATCTAATTTCCAATTAGTCCAATTCTATACTTAGATAGTGACATGCACCACTTATCTCTTTCCTTTATAATTCCTCCAATTAATCCTTATTTAGAAGGTGGCATGTGCCCCTTCTCTCTTTCTTTTATTAAACCTCTCTTGAATCCCAACTTAGACAAAGCAATGCCGTGTACACCTTATCCTCATACCTCACATTCGGCCATGTATCCTTTCAAATTATTCTTAAATATTTTCTCAAGGTATTCTAGCATATTACATAGATATGCATATCACTCATGCGCATAAACATAGATTTGGTATCTATAATTCGGCCATGTAAAATCATCCCGTTCTTAATCCCTTTATGCGCATGTAATCTTCCAAATCCCTTATCTATTACTAATTAAATCTAACCCCATTTAATTTATTTGAAACCATATACCAAAACCGTTGGGTCTTAATTGGGCCAAGATCCAACATTTTACCCATCTAAGATCCATATCTAAAAATTCACCAATTAAATGGGTAATTATAATAAGTTGAAAATTTGGGGTATTACAATACAACCCTCTTTTTAAAATTTTTGTCCCGAAAATCGAGTGAAGTAGGGTTTCAAACTTTTACATAAATAACTCAGGATGAGTTGTCCCCATTTTCGATTCGAGTTCCCATATGGCTTCCTCAATGCCACATTGATCCTATACCACCTTGACAATCTAAATTGCTCAGTTCTGTAATACCATTTGGAAAAGCTTTTCGACGTATGTCATGTCACTTTGGATTTCTATGTCTTGCATGTTCAGTATCTGAGAATTCTACCCACGGCAGGTGATCCTTCCATTCACCTTTGAAATCTAACATGCATGCTCTCAACATATCCTCCAATGTCTGTATCGTCCTCTCAGACTGTTCATCAGTCTGTGAATATAATTAAGTCTATTCCCATAGTCGACTGCATGCTCTACCATACTTTGTCAGTGAATTGCCCATCTTTGTAGGACACTATAGTCCGAGGTATACCATGCAATCTGATGATATCCTTAATTTACCGCCGACCTAAAGTCTCAGATGAGCCTGTCATCTTGATGGGAATAAAATGTGTAGACTTGGTCAATCGGTCTACCACGACCCATATTGTATCGTTGCCCTTTTGAACCCTTAAGTATTTATATCCTTCCTTGGAACACAAGACCCTGTCCCGGTCTTAACTCCCATTCCTATATAACTTTGCCAATAACCATCTTGACTCATATCTCTTTTATTTCCAAATCTATCCGTTGTTCCTGTTCAATCTTCTCAAATCTCACTTGATTACATCACACTTACTCATATCGACCTATGAGTTTCTTTCTAACAGAATTTTACTCTGTCTCATGTTATCTCTTTTTATCGTGAACCCATTTACAATTCCTATGTAAATCAATATACTTTGTTTCACTTTACCTGCTACCAAGAAAAAAATATTTTCTACACTTACTTGCTCAAAACGTTCTTCCATCTATTCTCTGTGTGAGATAGCCTGCCAATACGAGCCTATGCTTAAGTCTTTCACTGATTCCATTAACTAGGTTTCTAGCTTCTCTCTTCTAGAACTCCATTGGCTAAACTATAGAGTCAGGTGGCCAGCCTCACTCGTAATCGCCCATAACTTTCCATTCGAGTTTCACTAGACTCTTAACTTCACTTTCCTGGGATTCCATCGGCTAACTATAGAGTCAGGTGATCAGTCTAACTCGGCAGTCACCCATAGGTTCCCATTCAAGTCTCACTAGACTTTTCCCTTAAGTATATTTCCAAAATATACGCATATCTTCATTTGCACATAAGTCACTATGTGGCTAACACCTTTTGTTCCAAATTTCCATGATACCGGTTTCTTTCATCAATAACTTTCTTGTGATACAAGTCGTAATACGACCAACAACTTTTGCTTATACCGTGGAATGTATATTGAAACATGTCCCAATCATTAGATCTATATGCCATCTATGAGATCAACAAGTCTATCCTACTTCCGACATGTCTACCTTGGTACCGATACTTGATATTAATTCAAACCATCATGGAATCCATCATCCATGGTTATAACCATCCATCCCTGGTACCACTCTATCAATGAGTATTATCTGTCCATGGTTAATAACCATCCATGAATATAACCCCCTTTTGGGTATAATCCATTCATGGCGTAACTAATCCATTCTTGATCATAATTAATGCAGGCACATCTTCCACCATGAGATATTTTATCCGTAGAAACCACTCGAATGAATCACTAAATGATTGTAGTAACAATACCAAATCTTAAATATACCCCGACCCCTTAGCAAGACTTAGGGCCCATGACTTACTAAGCAGAAGACCCACGTCCAACGTGATCCGGTCTTGAAATTTTATAATTTTAGACATTATTTCTATTTTTTGAAATAATGATATTTTTGGAAATTTCTATTTTAGGCTACTATTTAAATTTCGAGTTTTCATTTTTATAAACTAAAATTTTAGAAAGCTAAATAAATTTAAAAGTTTCTTTTCAAAATGGTAGAAATTCTAGAATTTATATAGATTTGGAAGTCTTACTAAATTTAAAAACTTATTAAATTGAGAAAATTCTATTTTTCAAAATTTTTAAATTTTAGACATTATTTCTATTTTTTTAAATACTATTACTTTTGGAAATTTCTATTTTAGGCTACTATTTAAAATTTTCAGTTTTCATTTTTAGAAACTAAAATTTTAGAAAGCTATATAAATTTAAAAGTTTCTTTTTAAAATAATAGAAATTCTAGAATTTATATAGATTTCGAAATCTTACCAAATTTAGAAACTGGTTGAATTGAGAAATTTCTATTTTTAGAAATTTTATAATTTTAGATATTATTTATATTTTTCGAAATACTGCTAATTTTGGAAATTTCTATTTTAGGTTACTATGTAAAATTGACAGTTTCTATTTTTAGAAACCATAATTTTAAAATGTTACCTAAATTTTAAAGTTTATTTTGAAATAATTGAAATTGTGGAATTTATATAGATTTGAACCACTTACTAAATTAGAAACTTGTTAAATTGAGAAATTTTTATTTTTAGAATTTTTTTAATTTTAAGTATTATCTCTACTTTTCAAAATACTGCTAATTTTAGGAAATTTTTATTTTAGGCTACTATTTAAAATTGACAATTTTCCATTTTAAAATTACAATTTTCAAAAGTTTCCTAAATTAAATTTATAGTTTTAGAAAATTTATAATTTTAGATATTATTTTATATTTTTCGAAATACTGCTACTTTTGGAAATTTCTATTTTAGGCTACTATTTAAAAAAATTTCAGGTTTCATTTTTAGAACTAAAATTTTAGAAAGCTACATAAATTTAAAAGTTTCTTTTCAAAATAGTAGAAATTCTATAATTTATATAGATTTGGAAATCTTACCAAATTTATAAACTTGTTGAATTGAGAAATTTCTATTTTTAGATATTTTTTGAAATTTATAATTTTAAATATTATTTGTATTTTTTGACATACTGCTACTTTTGAAAATTTCTATTTTAGGTTAATATTTAAAATTGGAAGTTTCTATTTTTAGAAACTAAAATTTAAAAAGGTTACCTAAATTTTAAAGCTTATTTTTGAAATAGTTGAAATTGTAGAATTTATATACATTTGAAACACTTACTAAATTTAGAAACTTGTTGAATCGAGAAATTTCCATTTTTAGAAATTTTATAATTTTAGATATTATTTTTTCTTTTCGAAATACTGCTAATTTTTGGAAATTTCTATTTTAGGCTACTATTTAAAATTGACAATTTTCATTTTTAAAAATTACAATTTTAGTAAGTTATCTAAATTTAATAGTTTCTTTTCAAAATGTTAGAAATTCTAGAATTTATATAGATTTGGAAGTCCTACTAAATTTAGAAACTTATTGAATTGTGAAATTTATATTTTTTGAAAATTTATAATTTTAGATGTTATTTGTATTTTTCAAAACACTGTTACTTTTGGAAATTTCTATTTTAGGCTACTATTTAAAATTGACAGCTTTCAGTTTTAGAAACTACAATTTTAGAAAGTTTCCTAAATTTAAATATTTCTTTTCAAATAGTTGAAATTGTAAATTTCTATAGATTTTGAAGTCTTACTAAATTTAGAAACTTATTAAACTGAGAAATTTCTATTTTTAGAAATTTTATAATTTTATATATTATTTCTGTTTTTCAAAATACTACTACTTCTGAAAATTTCTATATTAAGCTTTTATTTAAACTTGGCGGCTTTCATTTTTACAAACTACAATTTTAGAAAGTTACATAAATTTAAAAGTTTTTTTCAATATAGTAGAAATTCTAGAATTCATATGGATGTGGAAGTCTTACTAAATTTAAAAACATGTTGAATTGAGAAATTTCTATTTTTTAAAATTTCATAAATTTAGATATTATTATTATTTTTCTAAATACTGCTACTTTTGGAAATTTCTATTTTAGGCTAATAATTAAAATCGGCAGTTTCTATTTATAAAAACTAAAATTTTAAAAGTTTCGTTTAAAAATAGTTGAAATTCTAGAATTCATAAAGATTTTGAAGTTTTACTAAATTTAGAAACATGTTAACTTGAGAAATTTCTATTTTTAGAAATTTAATAATTTTAGACATTATTTCTATTTTTGGAAATACTGCTACTTTTGGAAATTTCTGTTTTAGGCTACTATTTAAAATTTTACAGTTTTCATTTTTAAAACTAAAATTTTAGAAAGCTACATAAATTAAAAGTTTTTTTTTTTCAAAATAATAGAAATTCTTGAATTTATTTAGATTTGGAAATCTTACCAAATTTAGAGACTTATTGAATTGAGAAATTTCTATTTTTAGAAATTTAAATAAATTTTATAATTTTAGATATTATTTTTATTTTTCGAAATACTGCTGCACTTGGAAATTTCTATTTTAGGTTATTATTTAAAATTGGTAGTTTCTACTTTCAGAAACTACAATTTTAAAAGGTGACCTAAATTTTAGTGTTTCTTTTTAGAATAGCTAAAATTTTAGAATATATATAGATTTGAAACACTTACTAAATTTAAAAACTTGTTCAATTGAGAAATTTCTATTTTTAGAAATTTTACAATTTTAGATATTATTTCTACTTTTCGAAATACAGCCAGTTTTTGGAAATTTCTATTTTAGGCTACTATTTAAAATTAACAGTTTTCAAAATAGTTTAAATTGTAGAATTTATATAGATTTGAAACACTTACTAAATTTAAAAACTTATTAAACTGAGAAATTTCTATTCTTACAAATTTTATAATTTTAGATGTTATTTCTATTTTTCGAAATACTATTACTTTTCGAAAATTCTATTTTTGACTACTATTTAATATTGATAGTTTTCATTTTTAGAAACTACAATTTTAGAAAGTTACCTAAATTTAAAAGTTATTTTTCAAAATAATAGAAATTCTAGAATTTATATTGATTTGAAACACTTACAAAATTTAGAAACTTGTTGAATCGAGAAATTTCAATTTTTAGAAATTTAAATAAATTTTATAATTTTAGATATTATTTGTATTTTTCGAAATACTGTTACTTTTGGAAATTTCTATTTTAGGATACTATTTAAAATTGACAGCTTTCAGTTTTTCGAAACTAAAATTTTAAAAAGGTTACCTAAATTTAAAAATTTCTTTTCAAAACATTTGAAATTGTAGAATTTCTATAGATTTGGACGTCTTACTAAATTTAGAAACTTACTAAATGGAGAAATTTCTGTTTTTAGAAATTTTATAATTTTAGATATTATTTCTGTTTTTCAAAATGCTGCTACTTCTGAAAATTTCTATATTAAGCTTTTATTTAAACTAGGCAGCTTTCATTTTTACAAACTACAATTTTAGAAAGTTACATAAATTTAAAAGTTTTTTTCAAAATAGTAGAAATTCTAGAATTTATATGGATGTGGAAGTCTTACTAAATTTAAAAACATGTTGAATTGAGAAATTTCTATTTTTTAAAATTTCATAGATTTAGATATTATTATTATTTTTCTAAATACTGCTACTTTTGGAAATTTCTATTTTTGGCTAATAGTTAAAATCGGCAGTTTCTATTTATAAAAACTAAAATTTTAAAAGTTTCTTTTAAAAATAGTTGAAATTCTAGAATTTATAAAGATTTTGAAGTTTTACTAAATTTAGAAACATGATGAATTGAGAAATTTCTATTTTTAAAATTTCATAAATTTAGATATTGTTATTACTTTTTGAAATACTGCTACTTTTGGAAATTTCTGTTTTAGGCTACTATTTAAAATTTTACAGTTTTCATTTTTAAAACTAAAATTTTAGAAAGCTACATAAATTAAAAGTTTTTTTTTTTCAAAATAATAGAAATTCTTGAATTTATTTAGATTTGGAAATCTTACCAAATTTAGAGACTTATTGAATTGAGAAATTTCAATTTTTAGAAATTTAAATAAATTTTATAATTTTAGATATTATTTTTATTTTTCGAAATACTGCTGCACTTGGAAATTTCTATTTTAGGTTATTATTTAAAATTGGTAGTTTCTACTTTCAGAAACTACAATTTTAAAAGGTGACCTAAATTTTAGTGTTTCTTTTTAGAATAGCTAAAATTTTAGAAGATATATAGATTTGAAACACTTACTAAATTTAGAAACTTGTTCAATTGAGAAATTTCTATTTTTAGAAATTTTACAATTTTAGATATTATTTCTACTTTTCGAAATACAGCCAGTTTTTGGAAATTTCTATTTTAGGCTACTATTTAAAATTAACAGTTTTCAAAATAGTTTAAATTGTAGAATTTATATAGATTTGAAACACTTACTAAATTTAAAAACTTATTAAACTGAGAAATTTCTATTCTTACAAATTTTATAATTTTAGATGTTATTTCTATTTTTCGAAATACTATTACTTTTCGAAAATTCTATTCTTGACTACTATTTAATATTGATAGTTTTCATTTTTAGAAACTACAATTTTAGAAAGTTACCTAAATTTAAAAGTTATTTTTCAAAATAATAGAAATTCTAGAATTTATATTGATTTGAAACACTTACAAAATTTAGAAACTTGTTGAATCGAGAAATTTCAATTTTTAGAAATTTAAATAAATTTTATAATTTTAGATATTATTTGTATTTTTCGAAATACTGTTACTTTTGGAAATTTCTATTTTAGGATACTATTTAAAATTGACAGCTTTCAGTTTTTAGAAACTAAAATTTTAAAAAGGTTACCTAAATTTAAAAATTTCTTTTCAAAACAGTTGAAATTGTAGAATTTCTATAGATTTGGAAGTCTTACTAAATTTAGAAACTTACTAAATGGAGAAATTTCTATTTTTAGAAATTTTATAATTTTAGATATTATTCTGTTTTTCAAAATACTGCTACTTCTGAAAATTTCTATATTAAGCTTTTATTTAAACTAGGCAGCTTTCATTTTTACAAACTACAATTTTAGAAAGTTACATAAATTTAAAAGTTTTTTTCAAAATAGTAGAAATTCTAGAATTTATATGGATGTGGAAGTCTTACTAAATTTAAAAACATGTTGAATTGAGAAATTTCTATTTTTTAAAATTTCATAGATTTAGATATTATTATTATTTTTCTAAATACTGCTACTTTTGGAAATTTCTATTTTTGGCTAATAGTTAAAATCGGCAGTTTCTATTTATAAAAACTAAAATTTTAAAAGTTTCTTTTAAAAATAGTTGAAATTCTAGAATTTATAAAGATTTTGAAGTTTTACTAAATTTAGAAACATGATGAATTGAGAAATTTCTATTTTTTAAAATTTCATAAATTTAGATATTGTTATTACTTTTTGAAATACTGCTACTTTTGGAAATTTCTGTTTTAGGCTACTATTTAAAATTTTACAGTTTTCATTTTTAAAACTAAAATTTTAGAAAGCTACATAAATTAAAAGTTTTTTTTTTTCAAAATAATAGAAATTCTTGAATTTATTTAGATTTGGAAATCTTACCAAATTTAGAGACTTATTGAATTGAGAAATTTCTATTTTTAGAAATTTAAATAAATTTTATAATTTTAGATATTATTTTTATTTTTCGAAATACTGCTGCACTTGGAAATTTCTATTTTAGGTTATTATTTAAAATTGGTAGTTTCTACTTTCAGAAACTACAATTTTAAAAGGTGACCTAAATTTTAGTGTTTCTTTTTAGAATAGCTAAAATTTTAGAAGATATATAGATTTGAAACACTTACTAAATTTAGAAACTTGTTCAATTGAGAAATTTCTATTTTTAGAAATTTTACAATTTTAGATATTATTTCTACTTTTCGAAATACAGCCAGTTTTTGGAAATTTCTATTTTAGGCTACTATTTAAAATTAACAGTTTTCAAAATAGTTGAAATTGTAGAATTTATATAGATTTGAAACACTTACTAAATTTAAAAACTTATTAAACTGAGAAATTTCTATTCTTACAAATTTTATAATTTTAGATGTTATTTCTATTTTTCGAAATACTATTACTTTTCGAAAATTCTATTTTTGACTACTATTTAATATTGATAGTTTTCATTTTTAGAAACTAAAATTTTAGAAAGTTACCTAAATTTAAAAGTTATTTTTCAAAATAATAGAAATTCTAGAATTTATATTGATTTGAAACACTTACAAAATTTAGAAACTTGTTGAATCGAGAAATTTCAATTTTTAGAAATTTAAATAAATTTTATAATTTTAGATATTATTTGTATTTTTCGAAATACTGTTACTTTTGGAAATTTCTATTTTAGGATACTATTTAAAATTGACAGCTTTCAGTTTTTAGAAACTAAAATTTTAAAAAGGTTACCTAAATTTAAAAATTTCTTTTCAAAACATTTGAAATTGTAGAATTTCTATAGATTTGGAAGTCTTACTAAATTTAGAAACTTACTAAATGGAGAAATTTCTGTTTTTAGAAATTTTATAATTTTAGATATTATTTCTGTTTTTCAAAATACTGCTACTTCTGAAAATTTCTATATTAAGCTTTTATTTAAACTAGGCAGCTTTCATTTTTACAAACTACAATTTTAGAAAGTTACATAAATTTAAAAGTTTTTTTCAAAATAGTAGAAATTCTAGAATTTATATGGATGTGGAAGTCTTACTAAATTTAAAAACATGTTGAATTGAGAAATTTCTATTTTTTAAAATTTCATAGATTTAGATATTATTATTATTTTTCTAAATACTGCTACTTTTGGAAATTTCTATTTTTGGCTAATAGTTAAAATCGGCAGTTTCTATTTATAAAAACTAAAATTTTAAAAGTTTCTTTTAAAAATAGTTGAAATTCTAGAATTTATAAAGATTTTGAAGTTTTACTAAATTTAGAAACATGATGAATTGAGAAATTTCTATTTTTTAAAATTTCATAAATTTAGATATTGTTATTACTTTTTGAAATACTGCTACTTTTGGAAATTTCTGTTTTAGGCTACTATTTAAAATTTTACAGTTTTCATTTTTAAAACTAAAATTTTAGAAAGCTACATAAATTAAAAGTTTTTTTTTTTCAAAATAATAGAAATTCTTGAATTTATTTAGATTTGGAAATCTTACCAAATTTAGAGACTTATTGAATTGAGAAATTTCTATTTTTAGAAATTTAAATAAATTTTATAATTTTAGATATTATTTTTATTTTTCGAAATACTGCTGCACTTGGAAATTTCTATTTTAGGTTATTATTTAAAATTGGTAGTTTCTACTTTCAGAAACTACAATTTTAAAAGGTGACCTAAATTTTAGTGTTTCTTTTTAGAATAGCTAAAATTTTAGAAGATATATAGATTTGAAACACTTACTAAATTTAGAAACTTGTTCAATTGAGAAATTTCTATTTTTAGAAATTTTACAATTTTAGATATTATTTCTACTTTTCGAAATACAGTCAGTTTTTGGAAATTTCTATTTTAGGCTACTATTTAAAATTAACAGTTTTCAAAATAGTTGAAATTGTAGAATTTATATAGATTTGAAACACTTACTAAATTTAAAAACTTATTAAACTGAGAAATTTCTATTCTTACAAATTTTATAATTTTAGATGTTATTTCTATTTTTCGAAATACTATTACTTTTCGAAAATTCTATTCTTGACTACTATTTAATATTGATAGTTTTCATTTTTAGAAACTACAATTTTAGAAAGTTACCTAAATTTAAAAGTTATTTTTCAAAATAATAGAAATTCTAGAATTTATATTGATTTGAAACACTTACAAAATTTAGAAACTTGTTGAATCGAGAAATTTCAATTTTTAGAAATTTAAATAAATATTATAATTTTAGATATTATTTGTATTTTTCGAAATACTGTTACTTTTGGAAATTTCTATTTTAGGATACTATTTAAAATTGACAGCTTTCAGTTTTTCGAAACTAAAATTTTAAAAAGGTTACCTAAATTTAAAAATTTCTTTTCAAAACAGTTGAAATTGTAGAATTTCTATAGATTTGGAAGTCTTACTAAATTTAGAAACTTACTAAATGGAGAAATTTCTGTTTTTAGAAATTTTATAATTTTAGATATTATTTCTGTTTTTCAAAATACTGCTACTTCTGAAAATTTCTATATTAAGCTTTTATTTAAACTAGGCAGCTTTCATTTTTACAAACTACAATTTTAGAAAGTTACATAAATTTAAAAGTTTTTTTCAAAATAGTAGAAATTCTAGAATTTATATGGATGTGGAAGTCTTACTAAATTTAAAAACATGTTGAATTGAGAAATTTCTATTTTTTAAAATTTCATAGATTTAGATATTATTATTATTTTTCTAAATACTGCTACTTTTGGAAATTTCTATTTTTGGCTAATAGTTAAAATCGGCAGTTTCTATTTATAAAAACTAAAATTTTAAAAGTTTCTTTTAAAAATAGTTGAAATTCTAGAATTTATAAAGATTTTGGAGTTTTACTAAATTTAGAAACATGATGAATTGAGAAATTTCTATTTTTTAAAATTTCATAAATTTAGATATTGTTATTACTTTTTGAAATACTGCTACTTTTGGAAATTTCTGTTTTAGGCTACTATTTAAAATTTTACAGTTTTCATTTTTAAAACTAAAATTTTAGAAAGCTACATAAATTAAAAGTTTTTTTTTTTCAAAATAATAGAAATTCTTGAATTTATTTAGATTTGGAAATCTTACCAAATTTAGAGACTTATTGAATTGAGAAATTTCTATTTTTAGAAATTTAAATAAATTTTATAATTTTAGATATTATTTTTATTTTTCGAAATACTGCTGCACTTGGAAATTTCTATTTTAGGTTATTATTTAAAATTGGTAGTTTCTACTTTCAGAAACTACAATTTTAAAAGGTGACCTAAATTTTAGTGTTTCTTTTTAGAATAGCTAAAATTTTAGAAGATATATAGATTTGAAACACTTACTAAATTTAGAAACTTGTTCAATTGAGAAATTTCTATTTTTAGAAATTTTACAATTTTAGATATTATTTCTACTTTTCGAAATACAGCCAGTTTTTGGAAATTTCTATTTTAGGCTACTATTTAAAATTAACAGTTTTCAAAATAGTTTAAATTGTAGAATTTATATAGATTTGAAACACTTACTAAATTTAAAAACTTATTAAACTGAGAAATTTCTATTCTTACAAATTTTATAATTTTAGATGTTATTTCTATTTTTCGAAATACTATTACTTTTCGAAAATTCTATTCTTGACTACTATTTAATATTGATAGTTTTCATTTTTAGAAACTACAATTTTAGAAAGTTACCTAAATTTAAAAGTTATTTTTCAAAATAATAGAAATTCTAGAATTTATATTGATTTGAAACACTTACAAAATTTAGAAACTTGTTGAATCGAGAAATTTCAATTTTTAGAAATTTAAATAAATATTATAATTTTAGATATTATTTGTATTTTTCGAAATACTGTTACTTTTGGAAATTTCTATTTTAGGATACTATTTAAAATTGACAGCTTTCAGTTTTTAGAAACTAAAATTTTAAAAAGGTTACCTAAATTTAAAAATTTCTTTTCAAAACAGTTGAAATTGTAGAATTTCTATAGATTTGGAAGTCTTACTAAATTTAGAAACTTACTAAATGGAGAAATTTCTGTTTTTAGAAATTTTATAATTTTAGATATTATTTCTGTTTTTCAAAATACTGCTACTTCTGAAAATTTCTATATTAAGCTTTTATTTAAACTAGGCAGCTTTCATTTTTACAAACTACAATTTTAGAAAGTTACATAAATTTAAAAGTTTTTTTCAAAATAGTAGAAATTCTAGAATTTATATGGATGTGGAAGTCTTACTAAATTTAAAAACATGTTGAATTGAGAAATTTCTATTTTTTAAAATTTCATAGATTTAGATATTATTATTATTTTTCTAAATACTGCTACTTTTGGAAATTTCTATTTTGGCTAATAGTTAAAATCGGCAGTTTCTATTTATAAAAACTAAAATTTTAAAAGTTTCTTTTAAAAATAGTTGAAATTCTAGAATTTATAAAGATTTTGAAGTTTTACTAAATTTAGAAACATGATGAATTGAGAAATTTCTATTTTTTAAAATTTCATAAATTTAGATATTGTTATTACTTTTTGAAATACTGCTACTTTTGGAAATTTCTGTTTTAGGCTACTATTTAAAATTTTACAGTTTTCATTTTTAAAACTAAAATTTTAGAAAGCTACATAAATTAAAAGTTTTTTTTTTTCAAAATAATAGAAATTCTTGAATTTATTTAGATTTGGAAATCTTACCAAATTTAGAGACTTATTGAATTGAGAAATTTCTATTTTTAGAAATTTAAATAAATTTTATAATTTTAGATATTATTTTTATTTTTCGAAATACTGCTGCACTTGGAAATTTCTATTTTAGGTTATTATTTAAAATTGGTAGTTTCTACTTTCAGAAACTACAATTTTAAAAGGTGACCTAAATTTTAGTGTTTCTTTTTAGAATAGCTAAAATTTTAGAAGATATATAGATTTGAAACACTTACTAAATTTAGAAACTTGTTCAATTGAGAAATTTCTATTTTTAGAAATTTTACAATTTTAGATATTATTTCTACTTTTCGAAATACAGCCAGTTTTTGGAAATTTCTATTTTAGGCTACTATTTAAAATTAACAGTTTTCAAAATAGTTTAAATTGTAGAATTTATATAGATTTGAAACACTTACTAAATTTAAAAACTTATTAAACTGAGAAATTTCTATTCTTACAAATTTTATAATTTTAGATGTTATTTCTATTTTTCGAAATACTATTACTTTTCGAAAATTCTATTCTTGACTACTATTTAATATTGATAGTTTTCATTTTTAGAAACTACAATTTTAAAAGTTACCTAAATTTAAAAGTTATTTTTCAAAATAATAGAAATTCTAGAATTTATATTGATTTGAAACACTTACAAAATTTAGAAACTTGTTGAATCGAGAAATTTCAATTTTTAGAAATTTAAATAAATATTATAATTTTAGATATTATTTGTATTTTTCGAAATACTGTTACTTTTGGAAATTTCTATTTTAGGATACTATTTAAAATTGACAGCTTTCAGTTTTTAGAAACTAAAATTTTAAAAAGGTTACCTAAATTTAAAAATTTCTTTTCAAAACAGTTGAAATTGTAGAATTTCTATAGATTTGGAAGTCTTACTAAATTTAGAAACTTACTAAATGGAGAAATTTCTGTTTTTAGAAATTTTATAATTTTAGATATTATTTCTGTTTTTCAAAATACTGCTACTTCTGAAAATTTCTATATTAAGCTTTTATTTAAACTAGGCAGCTTTCATTTTTACAAACTACAATTTTAGAAAGTTACATAAATTTAAAAGTTTTTTTCAAAATAGTAGAAATTCTAGAATTTATATGGATGTGGAAGTCTTACTAAATTTAAAAACATGTTGAATTGAGAAATTTCTATTTTTTAAAATTTCATAGATTTAGATATTATTATTATTTTTCTAAATACTGCTACTTTTGGAAATTTCTATTTTTGGCTAATAGTTAAAATCGGCAGTTTCTATTTATAAAAACTAAAATTTTAAAAGTTTCTTTTAAAAATAGTTGAAATTCTAGAATTTATAAAGATTTTGAAGTTTTACTAAATTTAGAAACATGATGAATTGAGAAATTTCTATTTTTTAAAATTTCATAAATTTAGATATTGTTATTACTTTTTGAAATACTGCTACTTTTGGAAATTTCTGTTTTAGGCTACTATTTAAAATTTTACAGTTTTCATTTTTAAAACTAAAATTTTAGAAAGCTACATAAATTAAAAGTTTTTTTTTTTTCAAAATAATAGAAATTCTTGAATTTATTTAGATTTGGAAATCTTACCAAATTTAGAGACTTATTGAATTGAGAAATTTCTATTTTTAGAAATTTAAATAAATTTTATAATTTTAGATATTATTTTTATTTTTCGAAATACTGCTGCACTTGGAAATTTCTATTTTAGGTTATTATTTAAAATTGGTAGTTTCTACTTTCAGAAACTACAATTTTAAAAGGTGACCTAAATTTTAGTGTTTCTTTTTAGAATAGCTAAAATTTTAGAAGATATATAGATTTGAAACACTTACTAAATTTAGAAACTTGTTCAATTGAGAAATTTCTATTTTTAGAAATTTTACAATTTTAGATATTATTTCTACTTTTCGAAATACAGCCAGTTTTTGGAAATTTCTATTTTAGGCTACTATTTAAAATTAACAGTTTTCAAAATAGTTTAAATTGTAGAATTTATATAGATTTGAAACACTTACTAAATTTAAAAACTTATTAAACTGAGAAATTTCTATTCTTACAAATTTTATAATTTTAGATGTTATTTCTATTTTTCGAAATACTATTACTTTTCGAAAATTCTATTCTTGACTACTATTTAATATTGATAGTTTTCATTTTTAGAAACTACAATTTTAGAAAGTTACCTAAATTTAAAAGTTATTTTTCAAAATAATAGAAATTCTAGAATTTATATTGATTTGAAACACTTACAAAATTTAGAAACTTGTTGAATCGAGAAATTTCAATTTTTAGAAATTTAAATAAATATTATAATTTTAGATATTATTTGTATTTTTCGAAATACTGTTACTTTTGGAAATTTCTATTTTAGGATACTATTTAAAATTGACAGCTTTCAGTTTTTAGAAACTAAAATTTTAAAAAGGTTACCTAAATTTAAAAATTTCTTTTCAAAACAGTTGAAATTGTAGAATTTCTATAGATTTGGAAGTCTTACTAAATTTAGAAACTTACTAAATGGAGAAATTTCTGTTTTTAGAAATTTTATAATTTTAGATATTATTTCTGTTTTTCAAAATACTGCTACTTCTGAAAATTTCTATATTAAGCTTTTATTTAAACTAGGCAGCTTTCATTTTTACAAACTACAATTTTAGAAAGTTACATAAATTTAAAAGTTTTTTTCAAAATAGTAGAAATTCTAGAATTTATATGGATGTGGAAGTCTTACTAAATTTAAAAACATGTTGAATTGAGAAATTTCTATTTTTTAAAATTTCATAGATTTAGATATTATTATTATTTTTCTAAATACTGCTACTTTTGGAAATTTCTATTTTTGGCTAATAGTTAAAATCGGCAGTTTCTATTTATAAAAACTAAAATTTTAAAAGTTTCTTTTAAAAATAGTTGAAATTCTAGAATTTATAAAGATTTTGAAGTTTTACTAAATTTAGAAACATGATGAATTGAGAAATTTCTATTTTTTAAAATTTCATAAATTTAGATATTGTTATTACTTTTTGAAATACTGCTACTTTTGGAAATTTCTGTTTTAGGCTACTATTTAAAATTTTACAGTTTTCATTTTTAAAACTAAAATTTTAGAAAGCTACATAAATTAAAAGTTTTTTTTTTTCAAAATAATAGAAATTCTTGAATTTATTTAGATTTGGAAATCTTACCAAATTTAGAGACTTATTGAATTGAGAAATTTCTACTTTTAGAAATTTAAATAAATTTTATAATTTTAGATATTATTTTTATTTTTCGAAATACTGCTGCACTTGGAAATTTCTATTTTAGGTTATTATTTAAAATTGGTAGTTTCTACTTTCAGAAACTACAATTTTAAAAGGTGACCTAAATTTTAGTGTTTCTTTTTAGAATAGCTAAAATTTTAGAAGATATATAGATTTGAAACACTTACTAAATTTAGAAACTTGTTCAATTGAGAAATTTCTATTTTTAGAAATTTTACAATTTTAGATATTATTTCTACTTTTCGAAATACAGCCAGTTTTTGGAAATTTCTATTTTAGGCTACTATTTAAAATTAACAGTTTTCAAAATAGTTTAAATTGTAGAATTTATATAGATTTGAAACACTTACTAAATTTAAAAACTTATTAAACTGAGAAATTTCTATTCTTACAAATTTTATAATTTTAGATGTTATTTCTATTTTTCGAAATACTATTACTTTTCGAAAATTCTATTCTTGACTACTATTTAATATTGATAGTTTTCATTTTTAGAAACTACAATTTTAGAAAGTTACCTAAATTTAAAAGTTATTTTTCAAAATAATAGAAATTCTAGAATTTATATTGATTTGAAACACTTACAAAATTTAGAAACTTGTTGAATCGAGAAATTTCAATTTTTAGAAATTTAAATAAATATTATAATTTTAGATATTATTTGTATTTTTCGAAATACTGTTACTTTTGGAAATTTCTATTTTAGGATACTATTTAAAATTGACAGCTTTCAGTTTTTAGAAACTAAAATTTTAAAAAGGTTACCTAAATTTAAAAATTTCTTTTCAAAACAGTTGAAATTGTAGAATTTCTATAGATTTGGAAGTCTTACTAAATTTAGAAACTTACTAAATGGAGAAATTTCTGTTTTTAGAAATTTTATAATTTTAGATATTATTTCTGTTTTTCAAATACTGCTACTTCTGAAAATTTCTATATTAAGCTTTTATTTAAACTAGGCAGCTTTCATTTTTACAAACTACAATTTTAGAAAGTTACATAAATTTAAAAGTTTTTTTCAAAATAGTAGAAATTCTAGAATTTATATGGATGTGGAAGTCTTACTAAATTTAAAAACATGTTGAATTGAGAAATTTCTATTTTTTAAAATTTCATAGATTTAGATATTATTATTATTTTTCTAAATACTGCTACTTTTGGAAATTTCTATTTTTGGCTAATAGTTAAAATCGGCAGTTTCTATTTATAAAAACTAAAATTTTAAAAGTTTCTTTTAAAAATAGTTGAAATTCTAGAATTTATAAAGATTTTGAAGTTTTACTAAATTTAGAAACATGATGAATTGAGAAATTTCTATTTTTTAAAATTTCATAAATTTAGATATTGTTATTACTTTTTGAAATACTGCTACTTTTGGAAATTTCTGTTTTAGGCTACTATTTAAAATTTTACAGTTTTCATTTTTAAAACTAAAATTTTAGAAAGCTACATAAATTAAAAGTTTTTTTTTTTCAAAATAATAGAAATTCTTGAATTTATTTAGATTTGGAAATCTTACCAAATTTAGAGACTTATTGAATTGAGAAATTTCTATTTTTAGAAATTTAAATAAATTTTATAATTTTAGATATTATTTTTATTTTTCGAAATACTGCTGCACTTGGAAATTTCTATTTTAGGTTATTATTTAAAATTGGTAGTTTCTACTTTCAGAAACTACAATTTTAAAAGGTGACCTAAATTTTAGTGTTTCTTTTTAGAATAGCTAAAATTTTAGAAGATATATAGATTTGAAACACTTACTAAATTTAGAAACTTGTTCAATTGAGAAATTTCTATTTTTAGAAATTTTACAATTTTAGATATTATTTCTACTTTTCGAAATACAGCCAGTTTTTGGAAATTTCTATTTTAGGCTACTATTTAAAATTAACAGTTTTCAAAATAGTTTAAATTGTAGAATTTATATAGATTTGAAACACTTACTAAATTTAAAAACTTATTAAACTGAGAAATTTCTATTCTTACAAATTTTATAATTTTAGATGTTATTTCTATTTTTCGAAATACTATTACTTTTCGAAAATTCTATTCTTGACTACTATTTAATATTGATAGTTTTCATTTTTAGAAACTACAATTTTAGAAAGTTACCTAAATTTAAAAGTTATTTTTCAAAATAATAGAAATTCTAGAATTTATATTGATTTGAAACACTTACAAAATTTAGAAACTTGTTGAATCGAGAAATTTCAATTTTTAGAAATTTAAATAAATATTATAATTTTAGATATTATTTGTATTTTTCGAAATACTGTTACTTTTGGAAATTTCTATTTTAGGATACTATTTAAAATTGACAGCTTTCAGTTTTTAGAAACTAAAATTTTAAAAAGGTTACCTAAATTTAAAAATTTCTTTTCAAAACAGTTGAAATTGTAGAATTTCTATAGATTTGGAAGTCTTACTAAATTTAGAAACTTACTAAATGGAGAAATTTCTGTTTTTAGAAATTTTATAATTTTAGATATTATTTCTGTTTTTCAAAATACTGCTACTTCTGAAAATTTCTATATTAAGCTTTTATTTAAACTAGGCAGCTTTCATTTTTACAAACTACAATTTTAGAAAGTTACATAAATTTAAAAGTTTTTTTCAAAATAGTAGAAATTCTAGAATTTATATGGATGTGGAAGTCTTACTAAATTTAAAAACATGTTGAATTGAGAAATTTCTATTTTTTAAAATTTCATAGATTTAGATATTATTATTATTTTTCTAAATACTGCTACTTTTGGAAATTTCTATTTTTGGCTAATAGTTAAAATCGGCAGTTTCTATTTATAAAAACTAAAATTTTAAAAGTTTCTTTTAAAAATAGTTGAAATTCTAGAATTTATAAAGATTTTGAAGTTTTACTAAATTTAGAAACATGATGAATTGAGAAATTTCTATTTTTTAAAATTTCATAAATTTAGATATTGTTATTACTTTTTGAAATACTGCTACTTTTGGAAATTTCTGTTTTAGGCTACTATTTAAAATTTTACAGTTTTCATTTTTAAAACTAAAATTTTAGAAAGCTACATAAATTAAAAGTTTTTTTTTTTTCAAAATAATAGAAATTCTTGAATTTATTTAGATTTGGAAATCTTACCAAATTTAGAGACTTATTGAATTGAGAAATTTCTATTTTTAGAAATTTAAATAAATTTTATAATTTTAGATATTATTTTTATTTTTCGAAATACTGCTGCACTTGGAAATTTCTATTTTAGGTTATTATTTAAAATTGGTAGTTTCTACTTTCAGAAACTACAATTTTAAAAGGTGACCTAAATTTTAGTGTTTCTTTTTAGAATAGCTAAAATTTTAGAAGATATATAGATTTGAAACACTTACTAAATTTAGAAACTTGTTCAATTGAGAAATTTCTATTTTTAGAAATTTTACAATTTTAGATATTATTTCTACTTTTCGAAATACAGCCAGTTTTTGGAAATTTCTATTTTAGGCTACTATTTAAAATTAACAGTTTTCAAAATAGTTTAAATTGTAGAATTTATATAGATTTGAAACACTTACTAAATTTAAAAACTTATTAAACTGAGAAATTTCTATTCTTACAAATTTTATAATTTTAGATGTTATTTCTATTTTTCGAAATACTATTACTTTTCGAAAATTCTATTTTTGACTACTATTTAATATTGATAGTTTTCATTTTTAGAAACTAAAATTTTAGAAAGTTACCTAAATTTAAAAGTTATTTTTCAAAATAATAGAAATTCTAGAATTTATATTGATTTGAAACACTTACAAATTTAGAAACTTGTTGAATCGAGAAATTTCAATTTTTAGAAATTTAAATAAATTTTATAATTTTAGATATTATTTGTATTTTTCGAAATACTGTTACTTTTGGAAATTTCTATTTTAGGATACTATTTAAAATTGACAGCTTTCAGTTTTTAGAAACTAAAATTTTAAAAAGGTTACCTAAATTTAAAAATTTCTTTTCAAAACATTTGAAATTGTAGAATTTCTATAGATTTGGAAGTCTTACTAAATTTAGAAACTTACTAAATGGAGAAATTTCTGTTTTTAGAAATTTTATAATTTTAGATATTATTTCTGTTTTTCAAAATACTGCTACTTCTGAAAATTTCTATATTAAGCTTTTATTTAAACTAGGCAGCTTTCATTTTTACAAACTACAATTTTAGAAAGTTACATAAATTTAAAAGTTTTTTTCAAAATAGTAGAAATTCTAGAATTTATATGGATGTGGAAGTCTTACTAAATTTAAAAACATGTTGAATTGAGAAATTTCTATTTTTTAAAATTTCATAGATTTAGATATTATTATTATTTTTCTAAATACTGCTACTTTTGGAAATTTCTATTTTAGGCTAATAGTTAAAATCGGCAGTTTCTATTTATAAAAACTAAAATTTTAAAAGTTTCTTTTAAAAATAGTTGAAATTCTAGAATTTATAAAGATTTTGAAGTTTTACTAAATTTAGAAACATGATGAATTGAGAAATTTCTATTTTTTAAAATTTCATAAATTTAGATATTGTTATTACTTTTTGAAATACTGCTACTTTTGGAAATTTCTGTTTTAGGCTACTATTTAAAATTTTACAGTTTTCATTTTTAAAACTAAAATTTTAGAAAGCTACATAAATTAAAAGTTTTTTTTTTCAAAATAATAGAAATTCTTGAATTTATTTAGATTTGGAAATCTTACCAAATTTAGAGACTTATTGAATTGAGAAATTTCTATTTTTAGAAATTTAAATAAATTTTATAATTTTAGATATTATTTTTATTTTTCGAAATACTGCTGCACTTGGAAATTTCTATTTTAGGTTATTATTTAAAATTGGTAGTTTCTACTTTCAGAAACTACAATTTTAAAAGGTGACCTAAATTTTAGTGTTTCTTTTTAGAATAGCTAAACTTTTAGAATATATATAGATTTGAAACACTTACTAAATTTAGAAACTTGTTCAATTGAGAAATTTCTATTTTTAGAAATTTTACAATTTTAGATATTATTTCTGCTTTTCGAAATATAGCTAGTTTTTGGAAATTTCTATTTTAGGCTACTATTTAAAATTAACAGTTTTCAAAATAGTTGAAATTGTAGAATTTATATAGATTTGAAACACTTACTAAATTTAAAAACTTATTAAACTAAGAAATTTCTATTCTTACAAATTTTATAATTTTAGATATTATTTCTATTTTTCGAAATACTGCTACTTTTTTGAAATTTCTATTTTTGACTACTATTTAAAATTGATAGTTTTCATTTTTGGAAATTACAATTTTAGAAAGTTGCCTAAATTTAAAAGTTTCTTTTCAAAATAGTAGAAATTCTAGGATTTATTTAGATTTTGAAGTCTTACTAGAATTAAAAACTTATTGAGTGAAGAAATTTATATGTTTAGAAAATTTATAATTTTAAAATTATTTCTATTATTCGAAATACTGGTACTTTTCGAAATTTCTATTTTAGGCTACTATTTAAAATTGAAAGCTTTCATTTTTAGAAACTACAATTTTAGAAAGTACCTAAATTTAAAAGTTATTTTTTAAAATAGTAGAAATTCTATAATTTATATAGATTTGAAACGCTTACTAAATTTAGAAACTTGTTAAATCGAGAAATTTATATTTTTAGAAATTTAAATAAATTTTATAATTTTAGATATTATTTGTATTTTTCGAAATACTGCTACACTTGGAAATTTCTATTTTAGGCTATTACTTAAAATTGGAAGTTTTTATTTTCAGAAACTATAATTTTAAAAGTTGACCTAAATTTAAATGTTTCTATTTAGAATAATTAAAATTTTAGAATTTATATAGATTTGAAACACTTACTAAATTTAGAAACTTGTTTTATTAAGAAATTTCTATTTTCAGAAATTTTATAATATTAGATATTACTTCCTCTTTTCAAAATACATCTAGTTTTTGGAAATTTCTATTTTAGGCTACTGTTTAAAATTAACAGGTTTCATTTTTACAAATTACAATTTTAGAAAGATACCTATATTTAAAAGTTTCTTTTCAAAATGGTAGAAATTCTAGAATTTATATAGATTTGAAACACTTACTAAATTTAGAAACTTGTTGAATTGAGAAATTTCTATTTTTAGAAATTTTATAATTTTAGATATTATTTCTACTTTTCAAAATACAGCTAGTTTTTGGAAATTTCTATTTTAGGCTACTATTTAAAATTAACAGTTTTCATTTTTACAAATTACAATTTTAGAAAGTTACCTATATTTAAAAGTTTCTTTTCAAAATGGTAGAAATTCTAGAATTTATATAGATTTGGAAGTCTTACTAAATTTAAAACTTATTTAATTGAGAAATTTCTATTGTTATAAAATTTATAATTTTAGATATTATTTCTATTTTTCAAAATACTACTACTTTTCGAAAATTCTATTTTAGTCTACTATTTAAAATTGACAGCTTTCATTTTTAGAAACTATAATTTTATAAAGTTACCTAAATTTAAAAGTTATTTTTCAAAATAATAGAAATTCTAGAATTTATATTGATTTGAAACACTTACAAAATTTAGAAACTTGTTGAATCGAGAAATTTCAATTTTTAGAAATTTAAATAAATTTTATAATTTTAGATATTATTTGTATTTTTCGAAATACTGTTACTTTTGGAAATTTCTATTTTAGGATACTATTTAAAATTGACAACTTTCAGTTTTTAGAAACTAAAATTTTAAAAGGTTACCTAAATTTAAAAATTTCTTTTCAAAATAGTTGAAATTGTAGAATTTCTATAGATTTGGAAGTCTTACTAAATTTAGAAACATATTAAATTGAGAAATTTCTATTTTTAGAAATTTTATAATTTTAGATATTATTTCTGTTTTTCAAAATACTGCTACTTCTGAAAATTTCTATATTAAGCTTTTATTTAAACTTGGCAGCTTTCATTTTTACAAACTACAATTTTAGAAAGTTACATAAATTTAAAAGTTTTTTTCAAAATAGTAGAAATTCTAGAATTTATATGGATGTGGAAGTCTTACTAAATTTAAAAACATGTTGAATTGAGAAATTTCTATTTTTTAAAATTTCATAAATTTAGATATTATTATTATTTTTCTAAATACTGCTACTTTTGGAAATTTCTATTTTAGGCTAATAGTTAAAATCGGCAGTTTCTATTTATAAAAACTAAAATTTTAAAAGTTTCTTTTAAAAATAGTTGAAATTCTAGAATTTATAAAGATTTTGAAGTTTTACTAAATTTAGAAACATGTTGAATTGAGAAATTTCTATTTTTTAAAATTTCATAAATTTAGATATTATTATTACTTTTTGAAATACTGCTACTTTTGGAAATTTCTATTTTAGGCTAATAATTAAAATCGGCAGTTTCAATTTATGAAAACTAAAATTTTAAAAGTGTCTTTTAAAAATAGTTGAAATTCTAGAATTTATAAGGATCTTGAAGTTTTACTAAATATAGAAAAATGTTAAATTGAGAAATTTCTATTTTTAGAAATTTAATAATTTTAGACAGTATTTCTATTTTTTGAAATACTGCTACTTTTAGAAATTTCTATTTTAGGTTACTATTTAAAATTTTACAGTTTTCATTTTTAGAAACTAAAATTTTAGAAAGCTACATAAATTTAAAAGTTTCTTTTCAAAATAGTAGAAATTCTAGAATTTATTTAGATTTGGATATCTGACCAAAGTTAGAAACTTGTTGAACTGCAGAAATTTTAGATATTATTTTTATTTTTCGAAATACTGCTACACTTGGAATTTTCTCTTTTAGGCTATTATTTAAAATTTGTAGTTTCTACTTTCAGAAACTACAATTTTAAAAGGTGACCTAAATTTTAGTGTTTCTTTTTAGAATAGTTAAAATTTTAGAATTTATATAGATTTGAAACACTTACTAAATTTAAAAACTTGTTCAATTGAGAAATTTCTATTTTTAGAAATTTTACAATTTTAGATATTATTTTTACTTTTCGAAATACAGCTAGTTTTTGGAAATTTCTATTTTAGGCTACTATTTAAAAGTTATTTTTTAAAATAGCAGAAATTTTAGAATTTATATAGATTTGAAACACTTACTAAATTTAGAAACTTGTTGAATTGAGAAATTTCTATTTTTAGAAATTTAAAGAAATTTTATAATTTTAGATATTATTTGTATTTTTCGAATTACTGCTACTTTTGGAAATTTCAATTTTAGGCTATTATTTAAAATTGGCAGTTTTTATTTTTAGAAATTAAATTTTAAAAGGTTACCTAAATTTTTAAGTTTATTTTTAAAATAGTTGAAATTGTAGAATTTATATAGATTTGAAACACTTACTAAATTTAGAAACTTGTTGAATTGAGAAATTTATATTTTTTGAAATTTTATAATTTTAGATATTATTTCTACTTTTTGAAATACTACTACTTTTTGGAAATTTCTATTTTAGGCTACTATTTAAAATTGACAATTTCATTTTTAGAAATTACAATTTGAGAAAATTACCTAAACTTGAAAGTTTCTTTTCAAAATGGTAGAAATTCTAGAATTTATATAGATTTAGAAGTCTTACTAAATTTAAAAACTTATTGAATTGAGAAATCTCTTTTTTCAAAAAATTTATAACTTTAGATATTATTTTTATTTTACGAAATATTGCTATTTTTGGAAATTTCTATTTTAGGCTACTATTTAAAATTGACAGCTTTCATTTTTAGAAACTACAATTTTAGAAAATTACATAAATTTAAAAGTTATTTTTCAAAATAGTAGAAATTCTAGAATTTATATAGATTTGAAACACTTACTAAATTTAGAAACTTATTGAATCGAGAAATTTATATTTTTAGAAATTTAAAGAAATTTTATAATTTTAGATATTATTTGTATTTTTCGAAATAATGCTCGTTTTAGAAATTTCTATTTTAGGCTACTATTTAAAATTGGTAGTTTCTATTTTTAGAAACTAAAATTTTAAAAGGTTACCTAAATTTTTAAGTTTATTTTTAAAATAGTTGAAATTGTAGAATTTGTATAGATTTGAGTACTTACTAAATTTAGAAACTTGTTGAATTGAGAAATTTATATTTTTTGAAATTTTATAACTTTAGATATTATTTCTTACTTTTCGAAATAGTACTACTTTTTGGAAATTTCTATTTTAGGCTACTATTTAAAATTGAGAGTTTTTATTTTTAGAAATTACAATTTGAGAAAGTTACCTAAATTTAAAAGTTTCTTTTCAAAATGGTAGAAATTCTAGAATTTATATAGATTTGGAAGTCCTACTAAATTTAAAAACTTATTGAATTGAGAAATTTCTATTTTTTGAAAATTTATTATTTTAGATATTATTTCTATTTTACGAAATAGTGCTATTTTTGGAAATTTCTATTTTAGGCTACCATTTAAAATTGACAGCTTTCATTTTTAGAAACTATAATTTTAGAAAGTTACCTAAATTTAAAAGTTATTTTTCAAAGTAGTAGAAATTCTAGAATTTATATAGATTTGAAATACTTACTAAATTTAGAAACTTGTTGAATCAAGAAATTTCTATTTTTAGAAATTTAAAGAAATTTTAAAATTTTAGATATTATTTCTGTTTTTGAAATACTGTTAGTTTTGAAAATTTCTATATTAAGCTACTATTTAAACTTGGCAGCTTTTAATTTTAGAAAAGATAATTTTAGAAAGTTTCCTAAATTTCAAAGTTTTTTTCAAAATAGTTGGAATTGTAGAACTTATATAGATTTGAAACACTTACTAAATTTAAAAACTTGTTGAACTGAGAAATTTCTATTTTTAGAAATTTTATAATTGTAGATAGTATTTCTACTTTTCGAAATACTGCTACTTTTTGGAAATTTCTATTTTTGGCTACTATTTAAAATTGACAATTTTTATTTTTGGAAATTACAATTTTAGAAAGTTACCTAAATTTAAAAGTTTCTTTTCAAAATGGTAGAAATTCTAGAATTTATATAGATTTTGAACTTTTACTAAATTTAAAAACTTATTGAGTTGAGAAATTTCTTTTTTTAGAAAATTTATAATTTTAGATATTATTTCTATTTTTCGGAATACTGCTACTTTTGAAAATTTCTATTTTAGGCTACTATTTAAAATTGACAAGTTTCATTTTTAGAAACTACAGTTTTAGAAATTTACCTAAATTTAAAAGTTTTTTTTCAAAATAGTAGAAATTCTAGAATTTATATAAGTTTGAAACACTTACTAAATTTAGAAACTTGTTGAATCGAGAAATTTCTATTTTTACAAATTTTATAATTTTAGAGATTATTTCTATTTTTCAAAATACTGCTACTTTTTGGAAATTTCCATTTTAGGCTATTATTTAAAATTTATAGTTGTCATTTTTAAAAATTACAAATTTTGAAAGTTACCTAAATTTAAAAGTTTCTTTTAAAAATGGAAGAAATTCTAGAATTTATATGGATTTGGAAGTCTTACTAAATTTAAAAACTTATTGAATTGAGAAATTTCTATTTTTAGAAAAAAATTTAATTTTATATATTATTTCTATTTTTCGAAATACTGTTACTTTTGAAAATTTCTATTTTATGCTACTATTTAAAATTGGGAGATTTCATTTTTAGAAACTACAATTTTAGAAAGTTACCTAACTTTAATAGTTTCTTTTCAAAATAGTAGAAATTCTAGAATTTATATAGATTTGGAAGTCTTACTAAATTTAGAAACTTATTGAATTGAGAAATTTCTATTTTTAGAAAATTTATAATTTTAGATATTATTTCTATTTTTCGAAATACTGCTGCTTTTGGAAATTTCTATTTTAGGCTACTATTTATAATTGACAGCTTTCAATTTTAGAAACAACAATTTTAGAAAGTTACCTAAATTTAAAATTTTCTTTTCAAAATAGTTGAAATTCGTAGAATTTCTATAAATTTGGAAGTCTTATATAGTTGAAATTGTAGAATTTCTATAAATTTGGAAGTCTTACTAAATTTAGAAATTTCTATTTTTAGAAATTTTATAATTTTAGATATTATTTCTGTTTTTCGAAATACTGCTACTTTTGAAAATTTCTATATTCAGCTACTATTTAAACTTGGTAGCTTTCATTTTTAGAAATTACAATTTTAGAAAGTTATCTAAATTTAAAAGTTATTTTCAAAATAGTAGAAATTATAGAATTTATATAAATGTGGAAGTCTTACTAAATTTAATAACATGTTGAATTGAGAAATTTCTATTTTTAGAAAGTTTAGATTTTATTTTTATTTTTCAAAATACCGCTACTTTTGGAAATTTCTATTTTAGAATACTATTTAAAATCGACAGTTTCTATTTTTAACAACTATAATTTTAAAAGTTTCTTTTAAAAATAGCTGAAATTCTAGAATTTATAAAGATTTTGACGTCTTACTAAATTTAAAAACATGTTAAATTGAGAAATTTCTATTTTTAGAAATTTAATAATTTTAGACATTATTTTTTTTTTTGAAATACTGCTATTTTTCGAAATTTCTATTTTAGGCTACTATGTAAAATTGACTGTTTTCACTTTTAGAAATTACAATTTTAGAAAGTTACCTAACTTTAAAAGTTTCTTTTCAAAATGGTAAAAATTCTAGAATTTATATAGATTTGGAAGTTTTACTAAATTTAGAAACTTATTTAATTGAGAAATTTCTATTTTTGAAAATTTACAATTTTAGATATTATTTCTATTTTTCGAAATACTGCTGTTTTTGGAAATTTCTATTTTAGGCTACAATTTAAAATTGACAGCTTTCATTTTTATAAACTACAATTTTAGAAAGTTACCTAAATTTAAAGTTTCTTTTCAAAATAGTTGAAATTGTAGAATTTCTATAGATTTGGAAGTCTTGCTAAATTTAGAAACTTGTTGAATTGATAAATTTATATTTTTAGAAATTTTATAATTTTAGATTTTATTTCTATTTTCGAAATACTGTTAATTTTGAAAATTTCTATAATGAGCTACTATTTTAGATTGGCAGCTTTAATTTTTAGAAAATACAATTTTAGAAAATTAAATAAATTTAAAAGTTTCTTTTCAAAATAGTAGAAATTCTAGAATTTATATAGATTTGGAAGTCTTACTAAATTTAGAAACTTGTTGAATTGAGAAATTTCTATTTTTAGAAATTTTATAATTTTAGATATTAGTTCTATTTTTCGAAATACTCTTACTTTTGGAAATTTCTATTTTAGACTACTATTTAAAATTGGCAGTTTCTATTTTTAGAAAGTATAATTTTAGAAGGTTACCTAAATTTTAAGTTTCTTTTTAAAATAGTTGAAATTGTAGAATTTATATAGATTTGAAACACTTATTAAATTTAGAAACTTGTTGAATTGTGAAATTTCTGTTTTTAGAAATTTTATAATTTTAGATATTATTTCTATTTTTCAAAATACAGATACTTTTGAAATTTTTTATATTGAGCTACTATTTAAAATTGACAACTTTTATTTTTAGAAATTACAATTTTAGAAACTTACCTAAATTTAAAAGTTTCTTTTCGAAATAGTAGAAATTTTAGAATTTATATAGATTTAATTTAGTTGGACCAATTGGACAAATTCAACGAGCTAGACAAACTAGACAAACTTGACGAACTGGACACACTGGACGAATTGTACAAACGGGACGATCTAGACAAATTGGATGAATTGGAGGAACATAACAAACTGAACGAACTAGACGAACTAGAAAAACTGGACCAATTGTACAAATTGGACGATCTTAACAAACTTCACGAACTGGACAAATTGAACAAATTGGACGAATTGGACCAATTAGAGGAATTGGACAAATTGGACATAATGGACAAACAGGAAGAACAAGACGAAGGACACATACTGGGCGAGCTGGAAAAAATGGACAAACAGGACAAACTGAACGAATTAGAAAATCTGGACGAATTGGACAAACTGGACGAACTGGAGAAACTGGACGAGCTGGAGGAACATAACAGAGTAAACGAACTGGACGAACTAGAAAAACTAGAGCAACTAGATAAAGTGGACGAACTGGACAAAGATGACGAGCTGAACAAACTACACAAATTCGGTAAACTGGATGAATTGGACCAACTAGAGGAATTGCACAAATTGGACATAATGGACGAACATGAAGAACTGGTCGAACTAGACCAACTGGACGAAGGAGACATACTAGGCGAGTTGGAAATAATTGACAAACAGGACAAACTGAACGAATTGGAAAATCAAGACGAGTTTGACAAACTGGCGGAACATAACAAACTAAACGAACTGGATGAACTCGAAAAATTGGACCAATTAGAAAAATTGGACGAACTAGACAAACTTGACGAACTGAACCAATTGGACCAACTAGAGGAATTGGACGAATTGGACATAATGGACGAACAGGAAGAACTGGACGAACTGGAGCAACGAGACATACTGGACGAGTTGGAAAAACTGGACAAAGAAGACAAACTGAACGAATTGGAAAAACCGGACGAACTAGACAAACAGGTTGAACAGCACGAACTTTCTCCTTCTTCTCCTCCCCCCAATTTTGAAATCTGATTTAAAAATTGAACTTTTGTCTCTGGATCAGGTATGTTATCAACCATTTCTAGAAGTAATTTTTGAGGGGCAGTGAGGACACGAATGTGGATACCAAGATCTTCATCAGATGGTATCGACCATTCTCCTTCAGATTCTTCATCATCTGAATGACATGTACATGATTGGAATTGTTTGATGAGCTGAAGCTGAGGACTATTTTCTTCAATGTCAGTTGATGAATCAGATTCATATTCTTCTTCTTCTTCTTCTGAAGAACTTGAATCACATTGTTCTTTTTCAGTATTTTCGTCATCATTTTTGGTATTGATTTTTCTAAGTTTCTTTTTAGAAGGATTTTCTTTTTTAAAACATTTACTTGCATAATGACCCTTTTTTCCGCAAGTATAACAAGTCGGAACATTTTCTTTAATATATTTCTTTTTGAAATATTTTTTAGATTTTCTTTTGAATGGGATGAGATCATCTGATTTTCTTCCTTTTTTATATCTTCCAGGTTTATACTTTCTTATCATTTTGTTTCTTCTATCCAGAGTAAATCTAGAACGCGAAGGTTTTCTCTTTGATTCAGGTGTTTGATCTAAACCAAACTGGAAACAAAAATCTCCTAATTCTTTATCTTCAGAATATTTTCTCATTTTTTCAGCTTGTTTACTGATCTTTAAATCAGTACAAAGATTCATGCCAACTTTGTTAATTCTTTGTATAATTCCTCCGAAAGTCAGCAAACTGTAATTAATAGTACCATGCATTTCTTCTCTCAACGAATTACGCACCTTTTCAGCAAATAAGGGTGGTAATCCTGAAATAAATCTTTCTTTCCAAATATCTGAATTACAATCATTCAGTTGGTAGACTTTTGACAAGAATACATCTCTATACCAACGAAATTCTCTTAAATTTCTACATCTCAAGCGATGTAATTGCTGTCTATTTTTCTCCTTAATTAGAGCAATTCCTCCAGTGAATTCATTGAGGATGCATAGAAGCAAGACACTAACACAATCAAATTGAGTTTCCCAATTATCAGGGACTTGACTAGTACCTGCTTCAAGCTTAACATTTGGATCAACTAAATTTCCTGTGGTTTTGTCTCTATAAAGGATTCTTCCAAATTCATCCATTTTGACAGCACTCTCAATTTCAAGTCTTTGAGCTCCAGTCAATCCATAATTCCACCATCCTCTTAATATTCCATTGAAAGAGGTGGTTATCATCAGAAAGATATTCCTTGGAGTATTTCCTCTGACTTCACATGCATTACAGTATATTAACATACTGTGAACCATTTGGACAATTTGATATTCTGTTAATCCATCCAAATTCCACTCATATAAAGAATTTCCTGAATAGGTTAATTCTGAGGTATAAGTGTATAGAGCTTCTTCGAGTTGTAGATCAACAGGAGTTGGTCTGGGATAATAATTCTTTGTCTCTGGCAATTTCGCCTGAAGATTCCATTTCTTTAGACGATTTATTAATAAATCCTCTGAAGCAGAGACTCTTAGGATGCTGAATCCTTTTCCTCCCATATTGAGGCTTTCCATCCTATTGGATAATTCTTTTTGCATTTCGTCTGTCATTGTAAATGGTCCTTCTTGCAGAATAATTCCTTTAGGTAATTGTCTGGGAACATATACTGCATTGGCAGAGCTTTCTTCTAATTTTTCTTCTCTATCTTTACTGAATTCGGATTTTAATTTGATTGTTCTTTCTATTCGATCTGTTTGTTCTCCAATGGTTAATAGACACAGATTGGTATAATTGTTTTGTTCAATTATATCTCCAATACCTATACGTATGCCTCTAGCATTTGGATCTGATTTTGATTCATAAATAGATGCATTTTTTACAGGCATGGCATAATTCTTGGTTTCTGTATTATGGACAGAAATATCAAGTTTCTTCCAAGGTGGATGTGATTTATCAATTTCTTTTCCTTCAGTGTCTTTCCAGGTTCTTGTAGTTTTTCCTATAACTCTTATTTGTTCTGGGCTTTGAGTTTCTTTTTCTTTGATTTTCCCTTTTTTAAAATATTCCATGAACCAATCAAAGAAAGGTATATTTCTTTCTTCTTCCTCCATTTGGGAATACCATAATTCTCTCATTTTATCCTTTTCTTCTGTGTTAAACTTTTTAAAGAACCAATCTTTTAAAGGATGATTTTTTAAATTTTCTCTAAGATATGGTTTATCAATTTGGAATTTTTTGACAGGTATTTCTTCTGGCTTTTGAATGCTAACCATTCTTATGGCTCCTTGGAAGAAATCACTCTCACTAGGGTTATAGGTTTTTTGTGATGAAGTTCTTTTATACACAGGGTGTTCGATTCCACTTTCTTTGTTCCTAAAAACTTTTTGATCCATTTCCTCCTTTTCACTACTCCTTTGGTCATTATCTATTTCTTCTAATTTAAAACTTTTTCTTCCTTCCGTATAACCGGCAAAGCTTCTCCTAGCTTTTTCCATTTTTCTTCTGAAATTGACTTCAACATTACCATTTGGTAATTTGACTATACTTTGTAGATCATCTGTTATTTCATTTACTCTTGGGGTGACATCTTCTATTTGCCAATTTCCTAGGAGTACAACTTCTTCCCAACTGATGACTTTTGGGATGAACACATTATTGTTAAAGTTTGTTTCCATGAGAACTGTAGTTTTTTCTTTATCAACCTTATCTCTATAGGCTATCATGGGAAAGACAGAGATCATGGATTTGTAGAACACACGATAAACTATAGCAAAAGGTTTACTCCTTGGACTCATTTTTAATCCTTTACTTTGAAATCCAATAGTAGCACAATCAAGAACATCATCATCATGAGCATCAATTGTGATATTGGGAAAGCAGTTAAAATAAACAGGTCCATGACAGAGACTTGATTCAATCATAGCATAAAGAGAATCATCAAATTCATCATGTCTCTGATCTCGCACATAAGCACAAACTGCAACATTTAATCCTAATCGAAACAGTGGTTTGATTCCTACCTGAATTAATCCTATGTGCAGGTAGTTGTATTTGGTTCTGATTTGTTCAATAATTCTTCTATCAAGAACTTTAATTGTCTGTTTTCCTCCTGAGAGAGAAACAGTTTTTTCAACAGTTTTTATATGATAATCATTTTGTTCTTCAAACGTGCCATTGCTATATATTTCTGTTACAGGCAAGGCTGGCAACTTCCAATTTGATATTGCTTGATCAAAATTTTCATATATCATTTCTTCTGAATTTTTTGTTTTTTCTGAATTTTCTTTTTCTAAGCTATTACGGGTAAAACTGGTTAAAGCAGACTGATAGGATGAAGTAGACGAATTAGATCTATTAGAAGGATACTGAAATGATTTAAACCAATTCTTAAAAAGTTTTGTTTTTCCCTTAGAATTTTCCATTTTTGTAACTCGTTAGAAACAAGAAGAGTTTTTGTCAACGATTTACTGCCCTTGACGCCTGATCACGGCCTGAAGCGGGACTTACAACGCGACCACACTCTTAAGAAGATGAACGAGGCACAGAAGTGGAGAATAAGAAGGAAAATAAAAACTCTAAAGAGAATTGGGTAGATCAACCTGGCTAAATAGCTTCAGATCCTGGATAATAAATTTAATTCATCTAAATCCCTTTTTTTTTTTTTAACACAAATTTAAATACGAGATAATAATTCTAATTCTTCATTCAATCTATTACAATACTCTCTGATTTGGTTACACAAGCGCACTAACATAGATCTTCTAATAGTTTGAACACGGATAACAAGATACCCTCCTACAGCTATATTTTCATCAATTTGTCTGATAGCATTTTCTAATCTTCTAAGCTGGTTTTCACGTCGAAAAACTCGACCAACTTGACAAATTGGACCAACTGGACAAGTTTGACGAACTGGACAAACTGGACAAGCTTGAACGAACTTGACAAACGGACAAACAGGACGAATTGGACCAATTACAGGAATTGGACAAATTGGAAATAATGGACGAACAGGAAGAACTAGACCAACTGGACGAAGGAGACATATTGGGCGAGCAAAAATAAATGGACAAACAGGAAAAACTGATAGAATTCGAAAATCTGGACGAACTGGACCAACTGGAGGAACATAACAAAGTAAACAAACTAGGCATAGTCGAGAAACTGGACCAACTGAACAAATTGGACGAATTGGACAAACTTGATGGATTGGACGAATTGGACCAACTAGAGTAATTGGACGAATTGGACATAATGGACGAACATGAAGAACTGGACGAACTTGGCGAACGAGACATACTAGGCGAGCTAGGAAAAACTGGGCAAATAGGACAAACTGAATGAATTTGAAAATCTGGACGAATTGGACAAAGTAGATGAACTGGTGAAATTGGATGAACTGGAGGAACGTAACAAACTAAAAGAACTGGACAAACTTGAAAAACTAGACCAACTGGACAAATTGGACGAACTGAACAAACTTGACGAACAGAACAAACTAAACAAATTCGACAAACTGGACGAATTGGATTGTAATACCTCGGTTTTCCAATTTATTATTTTATATGAAAGTTATCCAATTTAATTGATGAATATGAGATATGGATCTTAATCCAAAATTATGCATGGCCGAATTTCAAAATCTATGTTTATACGCATGTGATAATTTTAAATAGGGTATGCAAATAATCTTAAACTAATTAAAAAGGAGGGTACACGGCATTGCTATATGTATTTTAGCATTGGCCGATTGGAAGGTCTTAAACTAAGAAAGGGAAAGTCGGCCATGGTTAAATAAGGAAGGTTTGACATATGTTCAGTGCTTTGGTTATAAATTTCCACTCCAATATCTCATTTCTTTGATTCTTTTTGTTTTGGAAAGAAAACTTCAAGGGCTACAATGTTGTAATTTACCACTTTTTCTGATTCGGAAGTTAACAAGGTCAAAACTTAGCTACAATATAGTATATGTGTAAAAACGGGGAACACAAGGGCGCACGGTTAAGGGTTTCTTATCTTAAGAACTTTCTAATGTGGGATATTAAGAAAGGCTTTAAAAGGAGAGATCAAGAGGGATACATGGTTTTGACATCCTTTATTGTTGATTTTATTCCTCTCTCTCCCTCTCTCAATTCATCATTCTCTTCCACACGGCAAGAGCAAGGAGAAAGGAGAAGAAGATTGGAAGAGAAAGATCAAGCAAGGAGAGAACAAGAAATCAATCGGAAAGAGGTTAGTATCTTAATGGTATAGTTTTATTTTTGAAAGAAAAAGAACCATAGGGTTCGGCCATGGTGTTTGGCCGAACCCCATGGAGGGAGATTGGAGATGATTTAATGGTTTAAATGGAGAGAAAGAACCATAGGGTTCGGCCATAGTGCATGGCCGAATCCCATGGAAAGATTTTATTTAATTGATGGGTTTTAAGATTGAAAACCATCGAGAGTTTTGATTTATTCATTGGGTTTATGATCTTAGATTTTAAATCATAAAACCCTTTGATGGTGGTCGGTTTTAGATTCAAGAAATCAATAAAAGAATATGGATTGTTTTATGGCTAATTGTTTGGATCCATACTAATGAAAAGAAGGGGTGAGGTTCGGCTATGGTGTATGGCCGAACCACCAAATATTTAATGAATTGGTGGTTGAGTTTAATGGATCTAAACCATTGAGGAAGGTCATGAACCATAGGGTTCGGCCATGGTGCTTGGCCGAACCCCATGGGGTTGTTTTTGGAATGGGGATTAATGTGGAAAGGTTCCAAATATGGAAAGTGTTGCTAAAATTAGAAAGCTTCTAATTTTGGAAAGAAGGTTGCTAAATTTAGAAAGCTTTCATGTATGGGAGGGGTGGCTAAATTGGAAAGCATCCCATTATGGAAAGTGTTGTTAAATTGGAAAGCATATGGAAAATGGTTGCTAAATTTGGAAAGCAATCTAAATATGGAAGGAAGGTTATTATTTTGGAAATATTCTTTTTTGGAAGGTGTTTCCAGTTATGGAAAGGTGTTGGTTAATTAAGGAAACAATCTATTTATAGAAGGAGGTTGTTCAATTAGTAAGTTTAATTATGGAAACCTTCTAACAATAGAAAGTGGAGTCTAATTAAGGAAACCTTTCATTTATGGAAAGTTGGAATTTTAATTTGGAAACTATATACCATAGGGTTTGGCCAAGGGTATGGCCGAACCCCATGGTCCAAATTAAGGGATCAAATGGCATTTTTAAATTATGGTTAAGGGCTGATTGATGAATTGAATTTATGAACCTATTATATGAGTTATGTGTTGTATATTTTTAGGATACAATCATGTGTTATGAATTATGGTGAAAGAAAGGATAAAAATGTAATTACACACCAAAACGGAGGATCATGGGTTCGGCCATGGTGTATGGCCGAACCCCATGAGTGGTGTTTGATGGATTTGTTTGGTTAAGGATATGCATAGGGTCTAATTATTGTAGGTTTAAAGGAATAAGCGAACCAATGGCATGTTTGTAAATATGTTAGAATATTGGACATTGGGTTCGGCCATTGTGTATGGCCGAACCCCATGAATTATTTTATGGACTATGTGCCTTGGAAGTATGAATGGATTGTCTGAAATCTAAGCAAGAAAGTGTCTATGGTTAGGCTCAATGGCATTATTGTAATTATGAACAAAATGGTAAACCATGGGTTTCGGCCATAGTGTATGGCCGAACCCCATGGGGTTTTATTTATGGACTTAGAACCTTATAATCAAGTGGGACTTGGTGTTGATTTATCATTATATTATAAAATAATGGGATCTCGCAAGCGGTGCGTGATCGGTATCGAATCTTGGACTGAAACGCAAGGACTTGTGAACTGTCTTTGGTAGGATTCCACCTCTTTGAAAACATGGTTATGTACATTTTCTTTATCTTGATTTGATGAGTTTATATTTCAAAAGTTATGTTTCATAATGTGATTTTAAATGCTATGATTTATCTTATTGCATAGCATGTTGGCATTTTCATCTCATGTATGGCATGGGAGGGTTAACAGGTAACCGGAGCCCACACTCCGTCTGGACGTCGGTAAGGCATCTGTGGGGCATACCTTGATGAGGAGAATTCCATCAGGTGGATACCATGTGTTTTCAGTGGGTGGGACTCATTGCATAAAATAGCATGGCATGGCATGATTATAATTTTATTTATCATGCAAGGTTTTGGTTTTATCAGTATGATTGAATCTCTATTATCATACCCTGATTTTGGATATCATGTTTTATGATTATATTATGATTTATTACCCCTGATTTTGGTATATATTATATCTGGATTTTTGGTACTAACCCATGTGTTAGCCCTAACTAGATACCTACTGGGCGCGTTGTTCTAACGCCCTACTTCTACCCTGTAGTGGATGATGCAAGAATTGAGGAAAACAGGGAACGCAAGGAAGACCAGGATTAGGAGCTTGGATGATTTATTTTACATGTTTTGAATAAAGATACTCATGGACTTGTATTTAGAGTATCTAGTGTTTGCAATGTAATAATTTAGATATTTTGCTATGCTTGGATATTATTTGGATAATCAGTTGGATAATGTGATTGGATTTATTAACCAAGTACTTTGCTATCAAATGGTTTGGATATAAGTTGGATCATGATTCCGCAATGATGATGTATTCCGCATGTGTATAGTTTTGGCTATGTGCGAATTGTTTCCTGGACTTGGTCCATACACACATAGGGTTGGCCAGTTAAGGGTCAGGACTTGGAAGTTCGGACTTAGCTCGCGTCATGACATTCCGCTCTTGCTCATACTCTGATATTTAAAAAAAAAAAACAGTCATTGATTTCGATGCGAGAAGGGCAGGGCGTTATAGGACCAACTTGAGGAATAATACAAATTGGACATAATGGACGAACAGGAATAACGGGACGAACTAGACAAATTGGACGAAGGAGACATGCTGGGCGAGCTGGAAATAATTGACAAACAGGATAATCTGGACGAATTGGACAAACTGGAGAAACAGGACGACCTGGAGGAACATAACAAAGTAAACGAACTGGACGAATTCGAAAAACTGGACCAACTGAACAATTTGGACGAACTGGACAAACTGGACATGACGAACTGGACGAATTCAACCAACTAGAGGAATTGGACGAATTGGACATAATGGACGAACAGGACAAACTGGGCGAGCTGTAAAAAATGGACAAACAAGACAAACTGAACGAATTGGAAAAATTGGACGAATTGAACAAACAAGACGAACTGGATAAACTTGACGAATTGGAAAAACAAGATGAATTGGACAAACTGGACGAACTGGAGGAACATAACAAACTAAACGAACTGGACGAACTAGACCAACTGGACCAACTAGAGAAATTGAACGAACTGGACAAACTGGACAAAGTTGACGAACTGGACAAATTGGACGAACTTGACAAACTTGACGAACTGGACAAACTGAACAAACTGGACGAACTGGATGAATTGGACCAACTAGAGGAATTGGACAAATTGGACATAATGGACAAACAAGAAGAATAGGATGAACTGGATGAAAAGACATACTGGGTGAGCTGAAAAAATGGACAAACAGGACAAACTGAACGAATTGGAAAATCTGGACGAATTGGACAAACTGGATGATCTCCACAAATTGGACATAATGGATGAACAGGGAGAACTGGACCAACTGGACGAAGGAGACATACAGGGCGAGCTGGACAAACAGGACAAATTGAACAAATTGGAAAGCTGGACGAATTGGACAAACAGGACAAACTGGAGGAACATAACAACGTAAACCAACTACACGAATTGGACAAATTGGACGAACAGGACAAAGTCGACGAACTGGAGGAACATCACTAAGTAAACGAACTGAACGAACTCGAGAAACTAGAGACGAACTGGAAGAACTCGAAAAATTGGACGAACTCAAAAATTTGGACCAACTGGACAAATTGGAAGAATTAGACAAACTTCATGAACTGAACCTATTGGACCAACTAGAGGAATTGGACGAATTGGACATAGTGGACGAACAAGAAGATCTAGACGAACTGGAGCAACGACACACATTGGGCGAGCTGGAAAAACTGGACAAATAAGACAAACTGAACGAATTGGAAAAATTGGATGAACTAGACAAACAGGACGAATTGGACAAACTGAAAACCGGACGAATTGGATCAACTAGAGGAATTGGATGAATTGGGCATAACGAACGAACAGGGAGAGCTGGAGGAACTGGACCAACTGGACGAAGGAGACATATTGGGCGAGCTGGAAAAACAGGACAAACTGAACGAATTGGAAAACAGGACGACTTGGAGAAACAGGACTTGGAAAAAGGCATTTCGCACTTTTTTAGGAAATATGGGTGGTAATCCTGAAATAAATCTTTCTTTCCATATATCAGAATTACAATCATTCAGTTGGTAGACTTTGGATAAGAATACGTCTCTGTACCAGTGAAATTCTCCTAAATCTTTACATCTTAGACGGTGTAATTGTTGTCTATTTTTCTCCTTGATTAAACCTATTCCTCCAGTGAATTCATTGAGGATGAACAAAAGTAAGACACTAATGCAATCAGATTGTGTTTCGTAATTTTCAGGAATCTGACTAGTGCCTACTTCTATTTTGATGGAGGGATCTACAAGATTTCTTGTAGTTTATCTTTGTATATGATTCTTCCAAATTCATCCATTTTGACGGCATTTTCTATTTCAGTTCTTTGTGCTCCAGTTAAGTCATAATGCCACCATCCTCTTAATATTCCATTGAAAGAGGTGGTAATCATAAGGAAAATGTTTCTTGGAGAATTTCCTCTGACTTCACAGGCATTAGCATATATCATCATGTTATGGAGCATCTGAATTATTTGATATTCAGTTAACCCATCTAGATTCTATTCATATAAAGAATTTTCAGAATAGGTTATATCCATAGTATAGGTATAAGGGGCTTCTTCTAACTGTAGGTCAACAGGAGTTGGCCTAGGGTAATAATTCTTTATTGTTGGTAACTCAGCCTGTGGATTCCATTTTTTCAACCTGTTTATCAGCATGTTTTCTGAGGCTGAAACTCTCAGGATGCTTAGGACCTTTTCCACCAACGTTGAGACTTTCCATTCTAGAAGACAACTCTTTCTGCATTTCTTCTGATAATTTGAATGGTCCTTCTTGCAGAATAATTCCTGATGGTAATTGCCTAGGAACATAGACAGTGTTTGCAGGGATTTCTTCTGAACTTTCTTCTTTGTATTTATTTAGAACTGTATGACTAAACTCTGGCTTTAATTTAATTGACCTTTCTATTCGATCTGTCTGTTCTCCAATGGTTAATAGGCATAAATTAGTATAATTATTTTGTTCAATCATATTTCCAAGGCTTTGTCCTAATCTTTAGCATTGATTTCTGTCTTTGATTCAAATATAGATCCATCTTTAATAGGGCAGGCATAATTTTTTATTTCGGCCTTAGAGGCAGAGATATCAGGTTTCTTCCATGGTGGATGGGCTTTATGAACTTCTTTACCATCAGTATCTTTCCAAGTTCTAGTTGTTCTTCCTATAACTCGGATTTGTTTTGTACTTTGAGTTTCTTCCTTTTCAATTTTTCCTTTTTTGAAATAGTCCATAAACCAATCAAAGAAAGGTATGTTTCTTTCTTCTTCATTCATTTGATGTTACTATAATTCTCTCATCTTATCCTTTTCTTCTATGTTAAATGTTCTAAAAAACCATTCTTTCAGTAGGTGGTTTTTCAAATTTTCTTTTAAATATGGTTTATCAATTTCAAACTTCTTGGCTGGTTTTACTTCTGATTTAGGAACCCTGATCATTCTTATAGCTCCTTCGAGAAAATCACTTTCGCTAGGGTTATAGGTTTTTTCGGATGACGTTCTTTTATATATTGGATGTTCAATACCACTTTCCTTATTTTTGAAAACCTTTTGATCCATTTCTTCTTTTTCACTACTCTTTTGATCATCATCTAATTCTTCTAACCTGAAGCTCCTTCTTCCTTCTGTATAGCTAGCAAAACTCTTTCTAGCTCTATCCATTTTCTTTCTAAAATTAATCTCAACATTACCATTTGGTAACTTGACTATGCTTTGTAAATCATCAGTTATTTCATTTTCTCTGAGAGTAACATCTTCAATTTGCCAATTCCCTGGCAGAACAACATCTTCCCAACTAATCACCTTTGGAATGAAAACATTATTATTGAAATTTGTTTCCAAAAGCACAGTGCTTTTTTCTTTTTCAACCTTATCTCTATAGGTTATCATGGGAAATACAGACATCATGGATTTATAAAACACACGATAGATTATAGCAAAAGGTTTACTTTTTGGGCTCATCTTTAGACCTTTACTTTGGAATCCAAGGGTAGCACAATCAAGGATATCATCATCATGAGCATCAACTGTAATGTTTGGCAGGCAGTTGAAATAAGCAGCTCCATGGCAAAGACTTGATTCAACCATAGCATAAAGAGAATCATCAAATTCATCATGTCTTTGATCACGGACATAGACACACATAGAAGCATTTAATCCAAGACGAAACAATGGCTTGATTCCTACCTGTATTAATCCTATGTGTAGGTAGTTGTATTTAGATTTTATTTGTTCTATAATTCTTCTTTTAAGGATCTGTATGGTTTGTTTTCCACCTGAAAGAGAAACAGTTTTAATTCCTGTTTTGATATGATAATCATTTTGTTCTTCAAAAGTCCCATTACTATATATTTTTGTTATGGGCATAACTGGCATCTTCCAGTTGGATATAGCTTGATTCGAAATTTTCATATACCATTTCTTTTGAATTTTTTTTTTCAGGATTTTCTTTTTTTAGACTATTACGAGGGAAGCTAGTTAAAGCCAACTGATAGAATGAAGAAGATGAAGTGGATCTATTAGAAGGATGTTGAAATGATTTAAACCAATTCTTAAAAAGTTTTGTTTTTCCTTTAGGATTTTCCATTTTTGTAACGATTGTGGTAGAAAGAGCAACGTCAACGATTGTTCACGGCTGAAGTGGGACTTACAACGCGATCACGCTCTTAACCAAACAAACATATTACGAAAAAAGAGAATTAAAAAGGAGGATAAAACTCTAAAGAGAATTGGATAGATCAACTAGGTTAAAAAACTTCAGATCCTGGATAAATTCATCTTGCAAGCATGAACAATGTTCTTTAACAGCTTCATGTATGGCTATAAGTCTTTGATATTCTTGTCTGAGGAGAGGGATATCAATTATATTTAGGATATCGCTGGCCTGGCTTATATCTCTTTCTAAAGTTCTTAAAGTGTTTTCAAACACACGAATAGATCTAATCAATTGGATTCTTCTATTTGGCATAGATTCATACTCGGGATAATAATTCTAATTCTTCATAAAGACGATTACAATATTCTCTTATATGATTACACATAGATACTAATCTAGATCTCCGAAGGATGTGAAGACGGATAACAGTACAACGTCCTGTAGCTATATTTTCATCAATTTGACAGATTGCATTTTCTAATCTTCTTAATTGGTTTTCACAGCGTCTAAGATCATGCAATAATTCTTCTCTTCGTATGTGACGAGGAGGCATCTCAGATTGCCATCATTTGGAGTTTTGATTCTATACTGAAGACTTCTAATTGGAACACAACATAGGCTTGGATCAAAATAATCCTTCTCATTTCATATTGTTGGTGACGTGGAATTGGACGAATTGGACAAAATCAACCCTCATACTTCACTCTTAAACTTCGATGATCCAAAATGAAAACACAAGGCTCCTTATATAGATGGAGGAAAGGTTCAAACGACAAACTCTCTTCCAACCAAGAGAGGACAACACTCAAAAAAGGAAACAGAAAAAGAATTCTACCGACACCAGCTGTCTTCATCTAGTCAAAAGAAGATTAAAGTTGTTTGTCAGCTTGTGTCCCATCTTGGCTAAAAGGCGCTTCAATTATTGTCCTTTTTACTGTTCTCCCCAACTAGAGGAATTGGACGAATTGGACAAAACGAACGAACATGGAGAACTGGAGGAACTGGACCAACTGGACGAAGGAGACATATTGGGCAAGCTGGAAAACAGGACAAACTGAACGAATTGGAAAACTGGACGAATTGGAAAAACAGGATGAACATAACAAAGTAAATGAACTAGATGAAGTGGAAAATTTGGACGAATTGGACGAATTGGACAAACTGGACAAACTTGACGAACTAGAGGAACATAACAAAGTAAACGAACTAGACGAACTCGAGAAACTGGACCAACTGGATGAACTAGACAAATTGGATGAACTCAAAAATCTGGACCAACTGGACGAATTGGACAAAGTAGACAAACTCCACGAACTTGACCAATTGGACCAACTAGAGGAATTGGACGAATTGGACATAATGAATGAACAGGAAGAACTAGATGAATTGGAGCAACGAGACATACAGGGCGAGCTGGAAAAATTGGACAAATAAGACAAACTGAACGAATTGGAAAAACTGGACGAACTGGACAAACTGAACGAATTGGAAAAAGTGGACGAATTGGACAAACTGGATGAACTGGACAAACTAAACGAATTGGAAAAACTGGACGAATTGGACAAACTGGACGAACTGGACAAACTGAACGAATTGGAAAAACTGGACGAATTGGAAAAACTGGACGAACTTGACAAACTAGACGAACTAGACGAACTCGAAAAACTGGATCAAATGGACAAATTGGACGAAGTAGAAAAACTTCACGAACTGGACCAATTGGACCAACTAGAGGAATTGGTCGAATTGGACATAATGGACGAACAGGGAGAACTGGACGAACTGGAGCAACGAGACATACTGGGCGAACTGGAAAAACTGGACAAATTGGGCAAACTGAACGAATTGGAAAAATTGGAAAAACTAGACAAACAGGTTGAACTGGACGAACTGGACAAATTGAACAAATTGGAAAAACTGGACGAATTGGACATGCTGGACGACCTGGAGGAACATAACAAAGTAAACGAACTGGTCGAATTCGAGAAACTGGACCAACTAGACAAATTGGATGAACTGGACATACTTGACAAACTCGACAAACTAAATAAATTTGGTAAACTAGACGAATTGAACCAACTAGAGGAATTGGACGAATTGGACATAATGGACGAACAGGACAAACTGGGCGAGGTGGAAAAAAATGGACAAACAAGACAAACTGAATGAATTGGAAAAACTGGATGAATTGAACAAACAGGACGAACTGGACAAACTGGATAAACTTAACGAATTGGAAAAACAAGATAAATTGGACAAACTAGACGAACTGGAGGAACATAACAAACTAAACGAACTCGAAACACTAGACCAATTGGACCAACTAGACAAATTGAACGAACTGGACAAACTAGACAAATTAAATCAAATTTTGAGAAAATTTTGGTATTGTTTAATCTGTTTAGCAAATCCTGAGTATTAGGCAAAGGATACCTAATAGATTGAAGAACTTTGTTTAAAGGTTTATAATTGATTATCAATCTTGGAACTGCTTTTTCGATTTCAGTGGCCTTTTCAACATAAAATGCCGTACAGCTCCAAGGGGATTTGCTTTTTCTAATTAATCCTTTCTTTAGAAGATCATTGATTTCTTCTTGACAAAGCTTTAAATGAGCAGCATCCATTTGGGATGGACAAGCTTTAGTAGGAATATGTTTTTCATTAAAATCTTTTACATCTAGTAATCCTACTATGTGTCTTTTTCTATTCCAAAAGGTTGTTGGTATCAGAACCAGTGGAATCATCTCTTTTTGGTGGGGGTATAAGTGTAGGTGTTATGCTGAGAAGAAAAGGTGTCTTCATTCAAAGAAGAAAAGTTGCTAGATGGTGATAAAACAAAAAAATATTCAAAGTTATCATCATTGCTTTTGGTGGGGGTATAGCTAGATGTTATGTATGAAGAAAAGTAGTCTTCATTGCTTAGAAGAATTGTTGCTAAAAGCTGTTAGATGTCCCCTCTAGTCAAAAATAGATAAAGTGATTTTGTCATGGAGTTGCCTTTCTTAGTGGCGGTCTGCTGCCTCATGTCAAGAAGACATCAAAAGAGGATAAAGTTGCTGCCACATGTCAGTTCCTATCAAAAGATGCATTCCATTTGGCAAAATGAAGCTCCACTTATTGTACCTTAGCTCTAAGGTGGGAATCTCCTTTTGTAAAGCTGGTTTAGAGGCTGGTGTCGGTAGACTTGCTTTTCCTGTTTGCCTTGTTCTCTTGGTCGGAAGAGAATATGTCCTTGTTTCCTTGGCTCCATCTATATAAGGAGCTTTGTATTCTTGTTTAGGCAGGCTCAATTAGATATAGAAAAATAAAAGTTCAGAGTCTAAGTGTGAGTGTGAGTGTGAGCTTGAAGTTTGAGTGTGCTAAAGTTTGAAGTCCTGTACAATCTTCTGTAAGTAATTAAGTTTTTATAAGTTTCATATTATATGCTTGTTGTTATCTAATTATGTTGTTTCTTTTGTTAGAATATGTCTATTCGTCTTGCTCTGCTTAAGAGGTTCTATGATGATGTTCGAATATTAAGAAAAATTGAAACCTTATTAGACAATATAAGAAGACATTTGCAAACCTGTACCCACAAAAATAATCCTCGCCATAATGAGTTTGAAAGAAGAAGGATTGTTTTAATGCGTTTTTATGCTGTGTTCCAACTAGACAAATTTCGAACTGAATCAAAACTACAAGCTATGGCCTTCTGAGATGCCTCCTCGTTCTATTAGGAGAGAAGAATTATTGCGTGATCTAAGACGACGTGAAAACCAGCTTAGAAGATTAGAAAATACTATCAGACAAATTGATGAAAATATAGCTGCAAGAGGATATCTTGTTATTCGTGTACAAACTATTAGAAGATCTATGCTAGTACGCTTGTGTAATCAAATAAGAGAATATTGTAATAGACTGAATGAAGAATTAGAATTATTATCTCGTATTTAAATCTGTGCTAAAAAAAAAGATTTAAGATTTAGATGAATTAAATCTATTATCCAGGATCTGAAGTTTTTTAAGCCAGTTGATCTATCTAATTCTCTTTAGAGTTTTTATTTTCCTTCTTATTCTCCACTTCTGTACCTCGTTTATCTTCTAAAGAGTGTGGTCGCGTTGTAAGTCCCGTTTCTGGCCGTGATCAGGCATTAAGGGCTGTAAATCATTGATAGAACTCTTTCTGTTTCTTACGAGCTACAAAGATGGAAAATTCTAAGGGAAAAACAAAACTTTTTAAGATTTGGTTTAAATCATTTCAGCATCCTTATAATAGATCTTATTCATCTTCTTCATCCTACCACTCTGCTTTAACAAGTTTTCCTCGTAATAGCTTAGAAAAAGAAAATTCAGAAAAACAAAAAATTTAGAAGAAATGATATATGAAAATTTTTACCAAGCAATATCCAATTGGAAGTTGCTAGCCTTGCCTGTAACAGAAATATATAGTAATGGCACATTTGAAGAACAAAATGATTACCACATTAAAACTGTTGAAAAAACTGTTTCTCTCTCTGGAGGAAAACAAACAATTAAAGTTCTTGAAAGAAGAATTATTGAACAAATCAGAACCAAATACAACTACCTGCACATAAGATTAATTTAGGTAGGAAACAAACCACTGCTTCGATTAGGATTAAATGTTTCAGTGTGTGCTCATGTGCGAGATCAGAGACATGATCAGTTTGATGATTCTCTTTATGCTATGATCGAATCTAGTCTCTGTCATGGACCTGTTTATTTTAACTGTTTTCCTAATATCACAATTGATGCTCATGATGATGATGTTCTTGATTGTGCAACCATTGGATTTCAAAGTAAACGATTAAAGATGAGTCCAAGAAGTAAACCTTTTGCTATAGTTTATCGTGTGTTTTACAAATCTATAATCTCTGTCTTTCCCATGATAGCCTATAGAGATAAGGTGGATAAAGAAAAAACTACAATTCTCATGGAAACAAACTTTAACAATAATGTGTTTATCCCAAAGGTCATCAGTTGGGAAGAAGTTGTTCTCCCAGGAAATTGGCAAATAGAAGACGTCACTCCAAGAGTAAATGAAATAACAGATGATTTACAAAGTGTAGTCAAATTACCAAATGGTAATGTTGAAATCAATTTTAGGAAAAAAATGGAAAAAGCTAGGAGAAGTTTTGCGAGTTATATGGAAGGAAGAAAAAGTTTTAAATTAGAAGAAATAGATGATGACCAAAGGAGTAGTGAAAAGGAAGAAATGGATCAAAAGGTTTTTAGAAACAAAGAAAGTGGAATTGAACACCCTATGTATAAAAGAACCTCATCACAAAAAACCTACAACCCTAGTGAGAGTGATTTTCTCCAAGGAGTCATAAGAATGGTTAGTATTCAAAAGCCAGAAGAAATACTTGTCAAAAAATTTGAAATTGATAAACCATATCTTAGAGAAAATTTGAAAAATCATCCTTTAAAAGATTGGTTCATTAAAAGGTTTAACACAGAAGAAAAGGATAAAATGAGAGAATTATGGTATTTCCAAATAGAGGAAGAAGAAAGAAATATACCTTTCTTTGATTGGTTCATGGAATATTTTAAAAAAGGGAAAATCAAAGAAGAAGAAACTCAAAGCCCAAAACAAATAAGAGTTATAGGAAGAACAACAAGAACCTGGAAAGACACTGAAGGAAAAGAAGTTCATAAATCTCACCCACCTTGGAAGAAACTTGATATTTCTGTCCCTAATACAGAAACCAAGAATTATGCCATGCCTGTAAAAAATGCATTTACTTATAATCAAAACCAGACCCAAATGCTAGAGACATAGGTATAGATATTTGAGATATAATTGAACAAAACAATTACACCAATCTATGTCTATTAACCATTCGAGAACAAACAGATCGGATAGAAAGAACAATCAAATCAAAACCCGAATTCAAAAAAGATAAAGAAGAAAAATTAGAAGAAAGCTCTGCCAATGCAGTTTATGTTCCTAGACAATTACCTAAAGGGATTATTTTGCAAGAAGGACCATTCAAAATGACAGACAAAATGCAAAAAGAATTATCCAATAGGATGGAAAGCCTCAATATGGGAGGAAAAGGATTCAGCATCCTAAGAGTCTCTGCTTCGGAGAATTTATTAATAAATCGTTTAAAGAAATGGAATCCCCAGGTAAAATTGGCAGAGACAAAGAATTATTATCCTAGACCAACCCCTGTTGATCTACAACTCGAAGAAGCTCCATACACTTACACCTCAGAATTAACCTATTCAGGAAATTCTTTATATGAGTGGAACTTAAATGGATTAACAGAATACCAAATTGTCCAAATGGTTCACAGTATGTTAATATATTGTAATACTTGTGAAGTCAGAGGAAATACTCCAAGAAACATTTTCCTCGTGATAACCACCTCTTTCAATGGAATATTAAGAGGATGGTGGAATTATGGATTAACTGGAGCCCAAAGACTTGAAATAGAAAATGCTGTCAAAATGGATGAATTTGGAAGAATCCTTTACAGAGACAAAACCACAGAAAACTTAGTAGACCCCAATATTAAGTTTCAAGCAGGTACTAGCCAAATCCCTAATAATTGGGAAACTCAATCTGATTGTGTTAGTGTCTTGCTTCTATGCATCCTCAATGAATTCACTTGAGGAATTGCTCTAATTAAGGAGAAAAATAGACAGCAATTACATCGCTTGAGATGTAGAAATTTAGGAGAATGTCGTTTGTATAGAGATGTATTCTTGTCAAAAGTCTACGAACTAAATGATTGTAATTCTGATATTTGGAAAGAGATTTATTTTAGGATTAGCACCCTTGTTTGCTGAAAAACATGCGTAATTCCTTGAGAGAAGAAATGCATAGTACTATTAATTATAGTATGCTGCCGTTCGGAGGAATTATACAAAGAATTAACAAAGTTGGCATGACTCTTTGTACTGATTTAAAGATCAGTAAACAAGCTGAAAAAATGAGAAAATATTCTGGAGATAAAGAATTAGGAGATTTTTGTTTCCAGTTTGGTTTAGATCAAACACCTGAATCAAAGAAAAAACCTTCGCGTTCTAGATTTAGTCCGGATAGAAGAAACAAAATGGTAAGAAAATATAAACCCGGAAGATATAAAAAATAGAGAAAATTCGATGAACTCATGCCATTCAAAAGAAAATCTAGGAAAAACTGAACAAACTGGACGAATTGGACGAATTGGATCAACTAGAGGAATTGGACATAATGGACGAACAGGGAGAACTGGACTAACTGGACGAAGGAGACATACTGGGCGAGCTGGAAAAACAGGACAAACTGAACGAATTGGAAAACTGGACGAATTGGAAAATTTGGACAAATTGGACGAACTGGACAAACTGGAGGAACATAACAAAGTACACGAACTGGACGAACTCGAGAAACTAGACCAACTAGACAAACTGGACAAATTGGACGAAGTTGACAAACTCGAAAAACTGGACCAGTTGGACAAATTGGAGGAAGTAGGAAAACTTCACGAACTGGACCAATTGGACGAACTAGAGGAACTGGATGAATTGGAAATAATGACCGAACAGGAAGAACTGGATGAATTGGAGCAACGAGACATACTGGGCGAGATGGAAAAATTGGAGGAATAGGACAAACTGAACGAATTAGAAAAACTGGACGAACTAGACAAACATGTTGAACTGGATGAACTAGACGAATTGGACAAACTGGACGAACTCGACAAACTGGACAAACTGAACGAATTGGAAAAACTGGACGAACTTGACAAACTGGACGAACATAACAAACTAAATGAACTGGACGAACTCGAAAAACTTGACCAACTGGACAAATTGGACGAAGTAGACAAACTTCACGAACTGGACCAATTGAACCAACTAGAGGAATTGGACATAATGGACGAATAGGAAAAACTGGACGAACTGGAACAACGAGACATACTGGACGAGCTGGAAAAACAAGACAAATAGGACAAACTGAACGAATTGGAAAAACTGGACAAAGTAGACAAACGGGTTGAACTGGACGAACTTGACAAACTGAACGAACTAGAAAAACTGGACAAATTGGACGAACTGGAGGTACATAACAAACTAAACGAACTGGACGAACTCCAAAAGCTAGACCAATTGGACAAATTGGACGAAGTAGACAAACATCACGAACTGGACCCATTGGACCAACTAGAGGAATTGGACGAATTGCACGAATTGGACATAATGGACGAACAAGAAAAACTGGACGAATTAGAGCAATGAGACATACTGGGTGAGTTGGAAACAAACTGAACGAATTGGAAAAACTGGATAAAGTAGACAAACAGGTTGAATTGGACGAATTGGACAAACTGAACGAATTGGAAAAACTGGACAAATTGGACGAACTCGACAAACTGGATGAACTGGAGGTACATAACAAACTAAACGAACTGGACGAACTCCAAAAACTGGACCAACTGGACAAATTGGACGAAGTAGACAAACATTACGAACTGGACCCATTGGACCAACTAGAGGAATTGGACGAATTGCACGAATTGGACATAATGGACGAACAAGAAAAACTGGACGAACTAGAGCAATGAGACATACTGGGTGAGTTGGAAACAAACTGAACGAATTGGAAAAACTGGACAAAGTAGACAAACAGGTTGAATTGGACGAACTGGACAAACTGAACGAATTGGAAAAACTGGACAAATTGGACGAACTCGACAAACTGGATGAACTGGAGGTACATAACAAACTAAACGAACTGGACGAACTCCAAAAACTGGACCAACTGGACAAATTGGATGAACTGGACAAACTGAAGAAACTGGACAAACTAGACAAATTGGATGAACTAGACAAACTGAAGAAACTGAACAAACTAGACGAATTGGACCAACTAGAGGTATTGGACGAATTGGAAACCGTGGACGAACAGGAAGAACTGGACCAACTTGATGAACTGGACAAATTAGATGAACTGGAAAATTGGACGAACTGGACAAACTTGACGACCAGGACAAACTGGACGAATTGGACCAACTAGAGTAATTGGACGAATTGGACATAATGGACGAACTGGAAGAACTTGATGAACGAGACATATAGGCCAAGTCGGAAAAACTGGGCAAATAGGACAAACTAAACGAATTGGAAAAGTTGGACGAATTGGACAAAGTAGACGAACTGGTGAAACTAACGAACTGGAGGAACGTAACAAACTAAATGAACTAGATGAAGTCGAAAAACTAGACCAACTTGACAAATTGGACGAACTAGACAAACTTGACGAACAGAACAAACTAAGCAAATTCGACAAACTGGATGAATTGGACCAACTGCAGGAATTGGATGAATTGTAGATAATGGACGAGTAGGAAGAACTGGACGAACTGGACTGACTGGACAAAGGAGACATACTGGGCGAGATGGAAATGACAAACAGGACAAATTGAACGAATTGGAAAATCTGGACGAATTGGACAAACTGGACGAACTGAGGAAACTAAAGGAACATAACGAACTGGACAAACTGCACCAACTGGACAAATTGGACGAACTGGACAAACTAGACAAGCCTGAGGAATGGGACAATCTGAACAAACTGGACAAATTGGATGAATTGGACCAACTAGAGGAATTGGACGAATTGGAAACAATGGATGAACATGAAGAACTGGACCAACTGAACGAAGTAGACATACTGGGCGAGCAGAAAAAAATGAACAAACAGGAGAAACTGAACGAATTGGAAAATCTGGACGAACTGGACCAACTGGAGGAACATAACAAAGTAAACGAACTGGGCGAAGTTGAGAAACTGGACCAACTGGACAAATTGGACGAACTGGACAAACTTGACGAACTGGACGAATTGGACCAACTAGAGTAATTGGATGAATTGGACATAATGGATGAACAGGAAGAACTAGACGAACTTGGTGAACGAGACATAGTGGGAGAGCTGGAAAAACTGGGCAAATAGGAGAAACTGAACGAATTGGAAAATCTGGACGAATTGGACAAACTGGACAAAGTAGACGAATTGGAGGAATGTAACAAACTAAAAAAACTGGATGAACTCGAAAAACTGGACCAACTGGACAAATTGGACGAACTGGACAAACTTGACGAACAGAACAAACTAAACAAATTCGAAAAACTGGACGAATTGGACCAACTAGAGGAATTATACAAATTGGACATAATGGACGAACAGGAATAACTGGACGAACTAGACCAACTGGACGCAGGAGACATATTGAGCGAGCTGGAAATAATGGACAACTAGGACAAACTGAACGAATTGGAAAATCTAGACGAATTGGACAAACTGGAGAAACTGGACGAATTCGACAAACTGGACCAACTGCACAAATTGGACGAACTGGGCAAACTAGACAAAGTAAACAAATTTGACAAACTGGACGAATTGAACCAACTAGAGGAATTGGACGAATTGGACATAATGGATGAACATGACAAACTGGGCCAGCTGGAAAAAATGGACAAACAAGACAAACTGAATGAGTTCGAAAAATTGGACTAATTGAACAAACAGGACGAATTGGACAAACTAAACGCATTGGACAAAATGGACGAGCTAGACAAACTGGACGAACTAGAGGAACATAACAAACTAAACGAACTCGAAAAACTAGACCAACTGGACCAACTAGACAAATTGAACGAACTAGACAAACTGGACAAACTTGACGAACTATACAAATTGGACGAATTGGATCAACTCGAGGAATTGGACGAATTGGACACGAACTCGAGAAACTGGACCAACTGGACGAACTGGACAAATTGGACGAATTGGACACGAACTTGAGAAATTGGACAAATAGGAAACACCACCAAATGAGCAACACCAAGACTTCATTTTGACTAGATTAGATGCCTACTTTTCTTTTTCAAATCTAGACAAGATATTATGTATATTTTCTTCTCAACAATGAAGACAACCAACACCATCTTTTAACTTGATGGGACACTTACCAACATCTAGCAACCATTTTTCTTCTTTGAATGAAGACACCTTTTCTTCTTAGCATAACACCTACACTTATACCCCCACCAAAAAGAGATGATTCCCCTTGGCTCTGATACCGACACTTATAGGATCTATAATGAGAGGGATCATCTCAAATTTCAAAGCTTCTTTTTCATTAATTCTTTTGCTTTAGAAGAATTTTTACGAAATAATTCAGCTAATCGAGATTCCTTTTCGACTTCTTTTCTTTTCCTTTGTCTTTTGCTGAAGAATACCAAAACTTTCCACCACGAAGATAATTTGTAACTGAGCCATCGGTCCCATCGAGGATGGAGATCTTCAAGGGGCACAACTTCATCATCAAGATTTTCTTCTGGATCATGATTACTATCCCAATCATGATCACCAACCTTTTTCTTTGGGAGATACTCTTCTAAAATTTGTTTAATCTTTTCTTCAAAATTGACGGAGTCAACAGACATGTCCATTGTCTCAGGAGATTTTTCTCGAGCAATTTATTTGGCAATCTTTTTGGCCAAGATATCAGCTATGACCATTTCATTCTCAAAAGGTTTTTCTTTAGGAAGAGGAATTTCTTCTCTAACAGGAGGAGAGATTTGATTCAGAATTCTCTCATAAGTATCATTTTCAATTTTTGGCCACCATTTTTGGTAAAAAGTCTGATAAAGAGATAGTAATCCATATAAGTCCTTTTTTACTTCAAGCTTCCATTGGAAAATATAAGGGATATGAAATTTAGCAAAGAAGCGAAGCATATTGATGGCTTCACATGGAACCTTTTCTTCAACTTGAGAGAACTTAATAAACAAATAACAAAAATTATCAGGAAGGATTTTCTGAGAAGCACCAAAATATGACCACCAAGTGAAAAGAAACCAGGATGGGAAATTACGATGAATAGGAGTGACATCAGGACTTTCTTCTTTGAATCTGATGAACCAGGAATGACTATACTGGCGATTTTGCCACATCAAAGCAAATTTCCAGGCATCAATATGATCCCAATAATTAAAGAACTCAGTCAAATTGTATAATAGGACTGATTTTGTCATGTACAAGGGACCATCCCAATCTTCCTCAGTAAGGATTTTGAGAATAGTGAACTTTGAGTAAGTGATGATACCATTTGCATTCTTATTGTGGAAGATGAGGACACTTTTCGTCTGATGTAAAATATTGAGATACTAATCTCTGATTTTCCTTTTATCAGGGAATAAAAATGAAGCCCCCTGCCAAAGAGAAAATAAACATTATCTTCTACAGATCTTTCTTCCATAAGACAATCTGAAGTAACAAGGATTCTGTTACCAGTGTAAAGATATAATTCTGATTGACTTGGGTCTTTTGTTGGAGTAAAACCCTTTTGGCTTTCTTCTTGATCTGTCAATTTCTCTTGCCCTTTTTTCTGCATGAACAGGGAAGAGCTACTTGCCATTTTGTCATCCTTGAAGAAATTCTCTAGTAAGAAAGTCAGGGAGAGAGCTAGAATTTCCATTAATAAATTCAATCTTAAATTCAAAAACTGATAAAATGGCTTGCCATCTAGCAAATATTTGTTTAGAGACAAGATTTTTGACATCTTTTTCCAGAATTTATTTTACTGCTTTAGCATCCACTCTGATGAGAAATTCTTTGTTCAATAAATCATGTTGGAATTTCGTCACACAAATAACTATGGCAAGAACTTCCTTTTGATGGTTGAATATTTCTTTTGTGCTTCATTCCATAATCCAGAATTAAATCTTATTAATTCTTCTTTTGAGTCTTTTTGTTGTAAGAGGATTCCATCATATCTGACATCAAAGGCATCAATTTGAACTATTTTAAAAGCTTCTGGGCCAGATAAACATCTACAAGGAAGATTTTTAACTCTTTCTTTAATCTTTTTTACTGTATTAGTGTGATGGATAGACCATTCTTAAGGATTTTTCTTTAACCTTTCTTGGAGAAGTTTTCTATCTTTTGCCAAATCTTGATAGAAAAATCCAACATAATTTAAACATCCAAGAAATCTTTGTAGCATATTTCTATCCTTAATTTCATCTGGAAATTTATCAGCAAATTGAATAACTCTATTAGTTGGAGTTATTTTTCTGTCTTGAATCTCAAATCCTAAGAACCTAATTTTTTGCTGAAAGAGATTCATTTTTCTTTTAGATAAAGCCAATCCATTTTCTTTTATGACACTTTTGAAAATACCCAAGTGTTTCCAATGTTGTATCACAGATTCTGAGAAGATAAGAATATCATCAATATAAACAATGGCAAACTGGGTGTAAAACGAGAAGATATTATTCATAATATTCTGAAATTCAGACGGAGCATTTTTCAATCCGAAAGGCATAACATTCCATTCATAATACCCCATTGGAACAGTGAATGCAGTTTTATATCTATCTTCTTCTTTTATCTGGATCTGCCAAAATCCTGATTTTAAATCAAATTTTGAGAATATTTTAGCATTGTTTAATCTGTTTAGCAAATCCTTAGTATTAGGCAAAGGATACCTAATAGATGTAAGACTTTGTTTAAAGGTTTATAATTGATTACCAATCTTGGAACTCCTCTTTCAATTTCAGCGGCCTTTTCAACATTAAATGCCGTACAGCTCCAAGGGGAGTTGCTTTTTCTAATTAATCCTTTCTTCAGAAGATAATTGATTTCTTCTTCGCAAAGCTTTAAATGAGCAGCATCCATTTGGGATGAACGAGCTTTAGTAGGAATATCTTTTTCATTAAAATCTTTTACATATGGTAATCCTACTATGTGTCTTTTTCTAATTCCAAAAGGCTGATGGTAATTCAGAACAACATTCTTCTTCAATCTGTTTGGTGAATTCTTCTAATTTTGTTTTAGATTCTTTTTTCTCTAATTCTTTTGTTATTTGGACAGATGTTATTTCATTTTTTAGTCCATTTATGTAATTTTCTCTAGTGGCGATAACTTGATTTATCCTTTGGATTTTCGTTTCACAAGGATCATCTATAAAATCAAGATTTACTTCAATCCCTTTGATATTTGTAGAAATTCCTTTTGTTATTACAGAAAAGAGTTGGATTTGAAGAATAAATGGGGATCCAAGGAGCACATCATTAACAATATTTTCTGAAATAATAAAGGGTGAAGTAACACAGACTCCTTTTATGCAAACATGAAACATTTGGGAATTCAACAAAATGTATTTATCAACAATGGAGAAATCAAGTTAAAATAAAGATAAATTTTTTTGAGAAAATAGTCAATGCTATTGTTGATACTAGAGCTGATCTAAATGTTATCAGATTAGGTGTTGTCCCAATTGAAGTCACAGATGAATCTAAGCAATTTGTGACAGCAGCAAATGGTACCAGTATGGCAATAGAAAGAAAAATTTCCATTGTCCATGTTTGTTTCCAAGGAGTTTGTGTTACTACACCCTTCATTATTTCAGGAGATATTATTAAGTTCTGTGAAGTAGAATAAAAAGTTCCTTGTGAAGCATTTAATTTTCTTCGCTTCTTTGCAAAGTTCCATATTCCATACATATTCTAGTGGAAGTTTGAAGTAAAAAAGAATTTTTCAATCTTCCGTCTTTGTACCTAACTTTTTACCAAAAATGGTGGCCAAACATTGAAAATGATACTTATGAGAGAATCCTAAATCAAATCTCTCCTCCTGTTAAAGAAGAAATTGCTCTTCCTGAAGAAAAGCCTTTTGAGATTGAAATGGTCATGGCTGATCTCTTGGCCAAAAAGATTGCCAAAGAAATTGCTGGAGAAAAATCTCCCGAGCCGATGGATGTCTCTGTTGAATCCGTCAATTTTGAAGAAAAGATCAAGCAAATTTTAGTAGAATATCTCCCAAAGAAAAAGGTTGGTGATCATGATTGGGATAGTAATCATGATCCAGAAGAAAATCTTGATGATGAAGTGGTGCCCCTTGAAAATCTCCATCCTCGGTGAGACCCTAACTCTCATATTAATCCTGACGAATTAGTTTCTGAATACCTTTGTGGTGGAAACTTTTGGTATTCCTCAGCAAAAAACAAAGGAAAAGAAAAAGAAGTTGAAAAGGAATCTCGGTTAGCTGTATTATTTCGTAAAAATTCTACTAAAGCAAAAGAATTAATGAAAAAGAAGATTTGAATATTTGAAATGATTCCTATCATTGAAGATCCTATCCTTGTTGGTATCAGAGCTAGTCGAATCATCTCTTTTTGGTGGGGGTACATTGCTAAGGAGAAAAGTAGTTGCTAGATATTGGTAAGTGTCCCATCAGTTTGTCCTGTTTGTCTAGTTTTCCAGCTCACCCAATATGTGTCGTCGTTCATCCATTTGGTCTAGTTCATTCAGTTCTTCCTGTTCGTCCAATATGTCCAATTCGTCCAATTCCTCTAGTCGGTCCAATTCGTCAAGTTTCTCCAATTTCTTTTGTCTGTCCAGTTCGTCCAATTTGTCCTGTTGGTCTAGTTAATCAAGTTTTTCGACTTTGTTGTGTTCCTCCAGTTCGTCCTGTATGTCCAATTCCTCCAGATTTTCCAATTCGTTCTGTTTGTCCATTTTTTCCAGCTCGCCCAGTTTGTCCTGTTCGTCCATTATGTCTAATTCATCCAATTCCTCTAGTTGGTTCAATTTGTACAGTTTGTCAAATTTGTTTACTTTGTCTAGTTTGCCCAGTTCGTCCAATCCGCCCAGTTAGTCAAATTTGTTTACTTTGTCCAGTTCATTAAGCTTGTCTAGTTTGCCCAGTTCGTCCAATTTGTCCGGTTGGTTCAGTTTTTTGTATTCGTCCAGTTTCTCCATTTTGTCCAATTCGTCCAGATTTTCAAATTCGTTCAGTTTGTCCTGTTTGTCCATTATTTCCAGCTCGCCCAGTATGTCTCCTTCGTCCAGTTGATCTAGTTCGTCCAGTTATTCCTGTTTGTCCACTATGTCCAACTAGTACAATTCCTCTAGTTGGTCCAATTCGTCCAGTTTGTCGAATTTCTTGAGTTTGTTATGTTCGTCAAGTTTGTCCAGTTCGTCTAATTTGTCCAGTTGGTCCAATTTTTTGAGTTCGTCCAATTCTTTTAGTTTGTTACGTTCCTCCAGTTCGTCCAATTCATCCAGATTTTCCAATTCGTTCAGTTTGTCCTATTTGCCAAGTTTTTCCAGCTCACCCAGTATGTCTCATTCACCAAGTTCGTCCAGTTCTTCCTGTTCGTCCATTTTGTCCAATTCGTCCAATTACTCTAGTTGGTCTAATTCGTCCAGTTTGTCTAGTTCTTCCAATTTGTCCAGTTGGTCCAATTTCTCGAGTTCGCCCAGTTCGTTTAGTTTGTTATATTCCTCCAGTTGGTCCAATTCGTCCAGATTTTCCAATTCGTTTAGTTTCACCTGTTTGTCCATTTTTTTCTGCTCGCCTAGTATGTCTCCTTCGCCAGTTGGTCCAGTTCTTCTTGTTCGTCCATTATTTCCAATTCGTCCAATTCCTCTAGTTGGTTCAATTCGTCCAGTTTGTCAAATTTGTTTACTTTGTCTAGTTTGCCGAGTTCGTCCAATTTGTCCAGTTGATCCAGTTTGTCGAATTCGTCTAGATTTTCCAATTCATTCAGTTTGTCCTATTTGTCCATTATTTCCAGCTCGCTCAGTATGTCTCCTTCGTCCAGTTGGTCTAGTTCGTCCAGTTATTCCTGTTCATCCATTATGTCCAATTTGTAATAATTCCTCTAGTTGGTCAATTCGTCCAGTTTGCCGAATTTGTTTAGTTTGTTCTGTTCGTCAAGTTTGTCCAGTTCGTCGAATTTGTCCAGTTGGTCCAGTTCTTCGAGTTCATCCAGTTCTTTTAGTTTGTTACATTCCTCCAATTCGTCTACTTTGTCCAATTTGTCCAATTCGTCCAGATTTTCCAATTCGTTCGGTTTGTCCTATTTGCCCAGTTTTTCCAGCTCGCCCACTATGTCTCGTTCACCAAGTTCGTCTAGTTCTTCCTGTTCGTCCATTATGTCCAATTCGTCCAATTACTCTAGTTGGTCCAATTCGTCCAGTTCGTCAAGTTTGTCCAGTTCGTTCAATTTGTCTAGTTGGTCCAGTTTCTCGACTTCGCCCAGTTCATTTTGACCATTCACAATGACAAACGAAATGCAAAAAGAATTATCCAATAGGATGGAAAGCCTCAATATGGGAGGAAAAGGATTCAGCATACTAAGAGTCTCTGCTTCAGAAAATTTATTAATAAATCGTCTAAAGAAATGGAATCCTCAGGTAAAATTGCCAGAAACAAAGAATTATTATCCTAGACCAACCCCTATTGATCTACAACTTGAAGAGGCTCCATACACTTACACCTCAGAATTAACCTATTAAGGAAATTCTTTAGGGTCTTCGGTTTCGAGGGTTTGAATCGCAGGAAAAGGCGAAAGGATCGATCGGTTTTATATATAGCTTTGCGATCGATCGCACGATTTCTGCGATTGTACGATCGATCTTGCCCTAAGCAGAAAATCGATCGCACAATCACAGTGATCGATCGATCGATCTTGCCCTAAATAGACAACTGATCGATCGATCACATAGAATCGTGCGATCGATCTTGAGATGAGAGGTCGACTATCAAACTGTTGATCTCTCAGTTAAAATCGATCGCACGATTGTATGTGATCGTGCGATTGATCTTTGAATGGGTCACAATCGATCGATCGATCCCATATAATCATGCAATCGATCTTGGTAGGAGAGGTCGACTGTCAAACCATCGACCTTTCAGTTAAAATCTATCGCACGATCCCATGGAATCGTGTGATCGACTGAATTCTGTGTTATGATCAATCGATCGATTCGAAAATGAACTGTCGGATCGATCGATCGATCGATCGTATACGCCTCAGATCGATCGTATATGCCTCAGATCGATCGATCGATGCGAAATGGAGTTGCAGAACAGATCGCACGATATCGCGCGGAAAGGGCAGAATGGTAATTTCCACTCAAATTTCAGAAATCGGTGTCTGCTGGCAGGTTTATGCGGTGTTTATATGGGCACCCGAAAAATATGATGAAGAAAAATTTGTCCAAAGGATTAAAGGAGAAATTAGCAAAATCTCTACTTCTGTTATCCCAACAAAATGTATTTATCAACAATGGAGAATTCAAGTTAAAATAAAGATAAAAAAATTTGAGAAAATAGTCAATGCTATTGTTGATACTAGAGCTGATCTAAATGTTATCAGATTAGGTGTTGTCCCAATTGAAGTCACAGATGAATCTAAGCAATTTGTGATAGCAGCAAATGGTACCAGTATGGCAATAAAAAGAAAAATTCCCAATGTCCATGTTTGTTTCCAAGGAGTTTGTGTTACTACACCCTTCATTATTTCAGAAAATATTGTTAATGAAGTACTTCTTGGATCCCCGTTTATCCTTCTAATCCAACCTTTCTCAGTTAACACAAAGGGAATTTCTACAAAGATTAAAGGGTAGATATAAATCATGACTTTATTGATGACCCCTGTGAAACAAAAATCCAAAGAATAAATCAAATCATTTCCAACAAAGAAGATTATGTAAAAGGTTTAAAAAATGAAATTAAATCTGTCTAAATAACAAAAGAATTAGAGAAAAAAGAATTTAACAGATTGAAAAAGAATGTTGTTCTGAATTACCATTAGCCTTTTGGAATAGAAAAAGACATATAGTAGGATTACCACTGAAATCGAAAGAGGAGTTCCAAGATTAGTAATAAACTATAAACCTTTAAACAAAGTTCTTCAATCTACTAGGTATCCTTTGCCTAATACTCAGGATTTGCTAAATAGGTTAAACAATGCCAAAATATTCTCAAAATTTGATTTAAAATCAGGATTTTGGCAGATTCATATAAAAGAAGAAGATAGATATAAAACTGCATTCACTGTTCCAATGGGGCATTATAAATGGAATGTTATGCCTTTTGGATTGAAAAATGCTCCGTCTGGATTTCAGAATATTATGAATAATATCTTCTCGTCTTACACCCAGTTTGCCATTGTTTACATTGATGATATTCTTATCTTCTCAGAATCTGTGAAACATTTGGGTATTTTCAAAAGAGTCATAAAAGAAAATGGATTGGCTTTATCTAAAAGAAAAATGAATCTCTTTCAGCAAAAAATCAGGTTCTTAGGATTTGAGATCCAAGACAGAAAAATAACTCCAACTAATAGAGTTATTCAATTTGCTGATAAATTTCCAGATGACATTAAGGATAAAAATATGCTATAAAGATTTCTTGGATGTCTAAATTATGTTGAATTTTTCTATCAAGATTTGGTAAAAGATAGAAAACTTCTCCAAGAAAGGTTAAAGAAAAATCCTAAGGAGTGGACTATCCATCACACTAATGCAGTAAAAAGGATTAAAGAAAGAGTTAAAAATCTTCCTTGTAGATGTTTATTTGACCCACAAGCTTTTAAAATAGTTCAAACTGATGCCTCTAATGTCGGATACGGTGGAATCCTCTTACAACAAAAAGACTCAAAAGAAGAATTAATAAGATTTAATTCAGGATTATGGAATGAAGCACAAAAGAAATATTCAACTATAAAAAAAGAAGTTCTTGCCATAGTCATTTGTGTGACGAAATTCCAACTTGATTTATTGAACAAAGAATTTCTCATTAGAGTGGATGCTAAAGCAGCAAAAGAAATTCTGGAAAAAGATGTCAAAAATCTTGTCTCTAAGCAAATATTTGCTAGATGGCAAGCCATTTTATCAGTTTTTGAATTTAAGATTGAATTTATTAATGGAAACTCTAACTCTCTCCCTGACTTTCTTACTAGAGAATTTATTCGGGGATGACAAAATGGCAAGTAGCTCTTCCACTTTCATGTAGAAAAAAGGGCAAGAGAAATTAGCAAATCAGGAAGAAAGCCAAAAGGGTTTTACTCCAACAAAAGACCCACGTCAATCAGAATTATATCTTTACACCAGTAACAAAATTCTTGTTACTTCAGATTGTCTTATGGAAGAAAGATCTGTAGAAGATAATGTTTATTTTCTCTTTGGCAAGGGGCTTCATTATTATTCCAACAAGGACAGGATCTACAAGGACATGAATCATCTCAAATCTTCAAATCTTCTTTTTCATTAATTCTTTTGCTTTAGCAGAATTTTTACGAAATAATTTAGCTAACCAAGATTCCTTTTCGACTTATTTTTCTTTTCCTTTGTCTTTTGCTGAAGAATACCAAAACTTTCCACCACGAAGGTATTTAGAAACTGATTCGTCAGAATTAATATGAGAGTCAGGGTCCCACCGAGGATGGAGATTTTCAAGGGGCACAACTTCATCATCAAGATTTTCTTCTGGATCATGATTACTATCCCAATCATGATCACCAACCTTTTTCTTTGGGAGATACTCTTCTAAAATTTGCTTGATCTTTTCTTCAAAATTGACAGAATCAACAGACATGTCCATTGGCTCGGGAGATTTTTCACGAGCAATTTCTTTGGCAATCTTTTTGACCAAGAGATCAGCGATGACCATTTCATTCTCAAAAGGCTTTTCTTCAAGAAGAGGAATTTCCTCTTTAACAGGAGGAGAGATTTGATTCAGGATTTTCTCATAAGTATCATTTTAAATTTTTTGCCACCATTTTTGATAAAAAGTTTGATAAAGAGATGGTAAACCATATAAGTCCTTTTTTATTTCAAACTTCCATTGGAAAATGTAAGGGATATGAAATTTAGTAAAGAAGCGGAGCATATTGATGGCTGCACATGGTACCTTTTCTTCAACTTGAGAGAACTTAATAAACAAATAACGAAAATTATCAGGAAGGATTTTCTGAGAAGCACCAAAATATGACCACCAAGTGAAAAGAAACCAGGATGGGAAATTACGATGAATAGGAGTGACATCAGGACTTTCTTCTTTGAATCTGATGAACCAGGAATGACTATACTGGCGATTTTGCCACATCAAAGCAAATTTCCAGGCATCAATATGATCCCAATAATTAAAGAACTCAGTCAAATTGTATAATAGGACTGATTTTATCATGTACAAGGGACCATCCCAATCTTCCTCAGTAAGGATTTTGAGAATAGTGAACTTTGAGTAAGTGATGATACCATTTGCATTCTTATTGTGGAAGATGAGGACACTTTTCGTCTGATGTAAAATATTGAGATACCAATCTCTGATTTTCCTTTTATCAGGGGAATAAAAATGAAGCCCCCTGCCAAAGAGAAAATAAACATTATCTTCTACAGATCTTTCTTCCATAAGACAATCTGAAGTAACAAGGATTCTGTTACCAGTGTAAAGATATAATTCTGATTGACTTGGGTCTTTTGTTGGAGTAAAACCCTTTTGGCTTTCTTCTTGATTTGCCAATTTCTCTTGCCCTTTTTTCTACATGAACTGGGAAGAGCTACTTGCCATTTTATTGTCCCTGAAGAAATTCTCTAGTAAGAAAGTCAGGGAGAGAGTAAGAATTTCCATTAATAAATTCAATTTTAAATTAAAAAACTGATAAAATGGCTTGCCATCTAGCAAATATTTGCTTAGAGAAAAGATTTTTGACATCTTTTTCTAGAATTTCTTTTGCTGCTTTAGCATCAACTCTGATCAGAAATTCTTTGTTTAATAAATCATGTTGGAATTTCATCACACAAATAATTATGGCAAGAACTTCATCGTATTTTTCAATAGCACCATCATTTTCCAACCAAGTTAACCTTTCATAAAGCTCATTCTGTTTTTTTGTTAACTCAATTCTTAATTCACGGAGTTCTCTCTTCTGATCATTTAATTCTCTTTATAAATCTGAGAGAGTTAAGGGTTTATTTATAATATGAATTTTTTCTGCTCTATTCATAAGGTCAATCATGGAATAGGTTGGTGTGTGAAATATTTCTTTCTCTTTTGTCCTTTTTGGATAATATGATATTTCATTTTCATCTTCATTTTTTTTAAAGGAAATTTTTTGTTGTGAACTTTCTCCTTCTTCTCCTCCCGCCAATTTTGAAATTTGGTTTAAAAATTGAACTTTTTTCTCCAGATCGGGTATGTTATCAACCATTTCTAGAAGTAATTTTTGAGGGGTTGTGAGGACACGGATATGAATACCAAGATCTTCATCAGATGGTATCGCCCATTCTTCATCAGATTCTTTATCATCTGAATGACATGTACTTGATTGGAATTGTTTGATGAGCTGAATCTGGGGACTATTTTCTTCAATGTCAGGTGATGAATCAGATTCATATTCTTTTCTTCTTCTGAGGAACTTGAATCAAATTGTTCTTTTTCAGTATTTTCCTCTTCATTTTTGTTATTGATTTTTCTAAGTTTCTTTTTAGAGGATTTTTCTTTCTTAAAGCATTTATTTGAATAATGACCCTTTTTCCCACAAGTATAATAAGTTGGAACATTTTCTTTTATGTTTTTCTTTTTGAAATATTTCCTAGATTTTCTTTTGAATGGGATGAGTTCATCGGATTTTCTCTGTTTTTTATATCTCCGGGTTTATACTTTCTTACCATTTTGTTTCTTCTATCCGGAGTAAATCTAGAACGCGAGCGTTTTCTCTTTGATTCAGGTGTTTGATCTAAACCAACTGGAAACAAAAATCTCCTAATTCTTTATCTCCATAATATTTTCTCATTTTTTCAGCTTGTTTACTGATCTTTAAATCATTGCAAAGAGTCATGCCAACTTTGTTAATTCTTTGTATAATTCCTCCGAACGTCAGCATACTGTAATTAATAGTACCATGCATTTCTTCTCTCAAGGAATTATGCACATTTTCCTCAAATAGGGGTGGTAATCCTGAAATGAATCTTTCTTTCCAAATATCAGAATTACAATCATTTAGTTGGCAGACTTTTGATAAGAATACATCTCTATACCAACGAAATTCTCCTAAATTTCTACAACTCAAGCGATGTAATTGCTGTCTATTTTTCTCCTTAATTAGAGCAATTCCTCCAGTGAATTCATTGAGGATGCATAGAAACAAGACACTAACACAATCAGATTGAGTTTCCCAATTATCAGGGATTTGACTGGTACCTGCTTCAAGCTTAATATTGGGGTTTACTAAGTTTCATATGGTTTTGTCTCTGTAAAGGATTCTTCCAAATTCATCCATATTGACAACATTTTCTATTTCAAGTCTTTGGGCTCCAGTTAATCCATAATTCCACCATCTTTTTAATATTCCATTGAAAGATGTGGTTATCATGAGAAAGATATTTCTTGGAGTATTTCCTCTGACTTCAAAGGCATTACAATATATTAACATACTGTGAACCATCTGAACGATTTGATATTTTGTTAATCCATCGAAGTTCCACTCATATAAAGAATTTCCTGAATAGGTTAATTCTGAGGTGTAAGTGTATGGAGCAGAGCCTCTTCGAGTTGTAGATCAACAGGGGTTGGTCCAGGATAATAATTCTTTGTCTCTGACAATTTTACCTGGGGATTCCATTTCTTTAGACGATTTATTAATAAATTCTTTGAAGCAGAGACTCTTAGGATATTGAATCATTTTCCTCCCATATTAAGGCTTTCCATTCAATTGGATAATTCCTTTTGCATTTCGTCTGTCATTTTGAATGATCCTTCTTACAAAATAATCCCTTTAGGTAATTGTCTGGGAACATATACTGCATTGGCAGAGCTTTCTTCTAATTTTTCTTCTTTATCTTTATTGAATTCGAGTTTTGATTTGATTGTTCTTTCTATTCGATCTGTTTGTTCTCCAATGGTTAATAGACATGGATTAGTGTAATTGTTTTGTTCAATTATATCTCCAATACCTATACCTATGTCTCTAGCATTTGGGTCTGGTTTGATTCATAAATAGATGCATTTTTTACAGGCATAGCATGATTCTTAGTTTTTGTATTAGGGACAGAAATATCAAGTTTCTTCCAAGGTGGTGAGATTTATGAACTTCTTTTCCTTCAGTATCTTTCCAGGTTCTTGTTGTTCTTCCTATAACTCTTATTTGTTTTGGGCTTTGAGTTTCCTCTTCTTTGATTTTCCCTTTTCTAAAATATTCTATGAACCAGTCAAAGAAATGTATATTTCTTTCTTCTTCCTCCATTTGGAAATACCATAATTCTCTCATCTTATCTTTTTCTTCTGTGTTAAACCTTTTAAAGAACCAATCTTTTAAAAGATGATTTTTCAAATTGTCTCTAAGATATGGTTTATCAATTTCAAATTTTTTGACAAGTAATTTTTCTGGCTTTTGAATGCTAACCATTCTTATGACTCCTTGGAGAAAATCACTCTCACTAGGGTTGTAGGTTTTTTGTGATGAAGTTCTTTATACACAGGGTGTTCGATTCCACTTTCTTTGTTTCTAAAAACCTTTTGATCCATTTCTTCCTTTTCACTACTCCTTTGGTCATCATCTTTTATACTGAAATGATTTAAACCAATTCTTAAAAAGTTTTGTTTTTCCCTTAGAATTTTTCACTTTTTTGTAGCTCGTTGCAAGCAAGAAGAGTACCGTCAACGATTTACAACCCTATATGCTTGATCATGGCTTGAAACGGGTCTTACAATGCGATCACACTCTTAGAAGATAAACGAGATACAAAAGTGGAGAACAAAAACAAAAAATAAAAAGTCTAAAGAGAATTGGATAGATCAACTAGGCTAAAAAGCTCCAGGTCACAGTTAATAGATATAATTCACCTTGTAAAGATTTAAACACGAGATAATAATTCCAGTAAAAGAAACAGCACGATTAGATAATAACAAACTTATATTATCAAACTCATAAAAGCTTTATTACTTACAAACTGAGAATAGAACTCTGAATACAAGCTTTTCAGCACACTCCAAACTTCAAACTCACACTCACACTTAGACTCTGAACTTTTATTTTTTGATTTCTAACATTCTATTTTTCGATAATTTTTTCTATCGATAATTTTTTTTTGATCGATTGATTACAAATGGATACACCAGCTCCTTATATAGATGGAGCATACACAAAATAACACACTCTCATCCGACCATGAGAGGACAACACACCAAATAAAACAGTAAAAAGGTTGTCTACCGACACAAGCCTCCAAAACAGCTTTACAAAAGGAGATTCCCACTTTGGGCTAAGGTACAATAGGTGGAGCATAGAAACAACTTTATCTGGCAGCACAACTTTATCTTGGCAGCACTAGAAACAACTTTTAAGACATTTGGCAGCACAACTTTATCTTGGCAGCATACCCCCACCAAATGAGCAACACCAACTTTTGCTACCTTTTCAACTAAGCCGGACAAGATGAGATACACTAAGGCTTCCTTTTGACTAGACGAGATATTATGTATATTTTCTTCTCAGCAATGAAGACAACCAACACCATCTTTTGACTTGATGGGACACTTACCAACATCTAGCAACTACTACTTTTCTTCTCAGCAATGTACCCCTACCAAAAAGAGATGATTCCACTGGCTTTGATACCAACAAGGGACAGGATCTACAATGACAGGATATATTCCCAGACAATTACCTAAAGGGATTATTTTGCAAGAAGAACTGGACGAACTGGACGAAGGAGACATACTGGGCAAGTAGGGAGAAATGGACAAACAGGACAAACTGAACGATTGGAAAATCTGGACGAATTGGAAAAACTAGACGAACTGGACCAACTGGAGGAACATAACAAAGTAAACAAACTAACCGAACTCGAGAAACTGAACCAATTGGACCAACCGGACAAATTGGACGAACTAGACAAACTTGACGAACTGGACAAACTAAACAAATTGGACAAATTGGAGGAATTAGATCAACTAGAGCACTTTAACGAATTGGTCGAACTAGAGGAACATAACAAAGTATACGAACTGGGCGAACTAGAAAAACTTGACAAACTGGAAAAGCTAAACAAATTGGACAAACTTGATGAATTGAACCAATTAGAGGAATTGGACGAATTGGACATAATGGACGAACATGACAAACTGGGCGAGATGGAAAAAATGGATAAACAGAACTGGACAAAGAGGACGAACTGGACGAATTGGACAAACTGGACGAACTGGAGGAACCTAACGAACTCGAAAAACTGGACTAATTAGACAAAGAGGACAAATCGGACGAACTGGACAAACTAAACAAATTGGTCAAACTTGACGAATTGGACCAATTGGACTAAATGGACGAACGAGACATACTGGGCGACCTGGAAACTTGGACAAACAGTACAAACAGAACGAATTGGAAAAATTGGACGCATTGTAGGAACATAAGAAACTAAACGAACTGGACGAATTCGAAAAACTAGACCAACTGGACAAATTGTACGAACTTGACAAACTTGACAAACTGGCAAAAGAATTAATGAAAAAGAAGATTTGAATATTTGAGATGATTCTTGTCATTATAGATCCTGTGAGTGTTGGTATCAGAGCCAGTGGAATGATCTCCTTTTTGGTGGGGGTATGGTATATGTCTATAGAAGAAAAGAAGTATGTCTATAGAAAAAAAGAAGTCTAAAGTTGTCTTGATGAGAAGAAAAGTTGTCTAAAGGTGCTTTCATTGCTTAGAAGAAAAGTTGCTAGATGGTGTTGGTTATCATCATTGCTGAAAAGAAAAATATACATGATGGCATCCAATCTAGTCAAAAGGAAGCCTTATCTTGTCCGGCTTAGTTGAAAAGATAGCAAAAGTTGTTTTGTCTTGGTGTTGTTCATTTGGTGGGGCTATGCTCCAAGTTAATGTTGTGCTGCCAAATGTCATTCTAGTGTTGCCAAGATAAAGATAAAGTTGTTTCTTCACTCCACATATTGTACCTTATTCCAAAGTGGGGAATCTCCTTTTGTAAAGCTAGTTTGGAGGTTTGTGTCGATAGACATTATTTTTCTGTTGTGTTGTCCTCTCATGGTCGGATGAGAGTGTTTCTTTTGTGTTTGCTCCATCTATATAAGGAGCTTGAGTTTCCAGTTGTGATCATCGAAAAAAATAGGCTCAGTTAGATATAGAAAAATAAAAGTTCAGAGTCTAAGTGTGAGTGTGAGTGTGAGCTTGAAGTTTGAGTGTGCTAAAGTTTGAAGTCCTGTACAATCTTCTGTAAGTAATTAAGTTTTTGAATTTGATAATATAAGTTTGTTATTATCTAATCATGTTATTTCTTTTGCTAGAATATGTCTATTCGTCTTACTCTGCTTAAGAGGTACTATGATGATGTTCTAATATTAAGAAAAATTGAAATCTTGTTAGACAATATAAGAAGATATCTTGTTATCCGCATTCATACTATTAGAAGATCTATGCTAGTACGCTTGTGTAATTAGATAAGAGAATATTGTAATAGTCTGAATGAAGAATTAGAATTACTATCTCGTATTTAAATCTGTAAAAAAAAAAAAAAGAGCGATTTAGATGAATTAAATCTATTATCCAAGATTTGAAGTTTTTTAACCTATTTGGTTTATCTAATTCTCTTTAGAGTTTTTATTTTCCTTCTTATTCTCCACTTCTGTACCTCGTTTATCTTCCAAAGAGTGTGGTTGCATTGTAAGTCCCGCTTCTAGCTGTCATCAGGCATTAAGGGCTGTAAATTGTTGACAGAACTCTTTCTGTTTCTTACGAGCTATAAAGATGGAAAATTCTAAGGGAAAAACAAAACTTTTTCAGAATTGGTTTAAATCATTTCAGCATCCTTCTAATAGATCTTATTCGTCTTCTTCATCCTACCAATCTGCTTTAACTAGTTTTCCCTGTAATAGCTTAGAAAAAGAAAATTCAGAAAAAACAAAAAATTCAGAAGAAATGATATATGAAAATTTTGACCAAGCAATATCCAATTGGAAGTTGCCAGCCTTGCCTGCAACAGAAATATATAGTAATGGCACATTTGAAGAACAAAATGATTACCACATTAAAACTGTTGAAAAAACTGTTTCTCTCTCTGGAAGGAAAACAAACAATTAAAGTTCTTGAAAGAAGAATTATTGAACAAATCAGAACCAAATACAACTACCTGCACATAGGATTAATTCAGGTAGGAATCAAACCACTGTTTCGATTAGGATTAAATGTTTCAGTGTATGCTTATGTGCGAGATCAGAGACATGTGAGTTTGATGATTCTCTTTATGCTATGATCGAATCAAGCCTCTGTCATGGACCTATTTATTTTAACTGTTTTCCTAATATCACAATTGATGCTCATGATGATGATATTCTTGATTGTGCAACCATTGGATTTCAAAGTAAAGGATTAAAGATGAGTCCAAGAAGTAAACCTTTTGCTATAGTTTATCGTGTGTTCTACAAATCTATGATCTCTGTCTTTCCCATGATAGCCTATAGAGATAAGGTTGACAAAGAAAAACTACAGTTCTCATGGAAACAAACTTTAACAATAATGTGTTTATTCCAAAAGTTATCAGCTGAGAAGAAGTTGTTCTCCCGGAAATTGGCAAATAGAAGATGTCACCCCAAGAGTAAATGAAATAACAGATGATCTACAAAGTATAGTCAAATTACCGAATGGTAATGTTGAAATCAATTTTAGGAGAAAAATGGAAAAAGCTAGGAGAAGTTTCGCTGGTTATACAGAAGGAAGAAAAAGTTTTAAATTAGAAGAAATAGATGATGACCAAAGGAGTAGTGAAAAGGAAGAAATTGATCAAAAGGTTTTTAGAAATAAAGAAAGTGGAATTGAACACCCTGTGTATAAAAGAACTTCATCACAAAAAACCTACAACCCTAGTGAGAGTAATTTTCTCCAATGAGTCATAAGAATGGTTAGTATTCAAAAACCAGAAGGAATACCTATCAAAAATTTTGAAATTAATAAACCATATCTTAGAGAAAATTTGAAAAATCATCCTTTAAAAGATTGGTTCTTTAAAAAGTTTAACACAAAAGAAAAGGATAAGATGAGAGAATTATGGTATTTCCAAATGGAGGAAGAAGAAAGAAATATACCTTTCTTTGATTGGTTCTTGGAATATTTTTAAAAAGGAAATATCAAAGGAGAAGAAACTCAAAACCCAAAACAAATAAGAGTTATAGGAAGAACAACAAGAACCTAAAAAGACATTGAAAGAAAAGAAGTTCATAAATCTCACCCACCTTGGAAGAAACTTGATATTTCTGTCCCTAATACAGAAACCAAGAATTATGCTATGCCTGTAAAAAATGCATTTACTTATGAATCAAAACCAGACCCAAATGCTAGAGACATAGGTATAGGTATTTGAGATATAATTGAACAAAACAATTACACCAATCTATGTCTATTAACCATTGGAGAACAAATAGATCGAATAGAAAGAACAATCAAATCAAAACCCGAATTCAATAAAGCTAAAGAAGAAAAATTAGAAGAACTGCCAATGCAGTATATGTTCCCAGACAATTACCTAAAGGGATTATTTTGCAAGAAGGACCATTCACAATGACAGACAAAATGCAAAAAGAATTATCCAATAGGATGGAAAGCCTCAATATGGGAGGAAAAGGATTCATCATACTAAGAGTCTCTGTTTCAGAGAATTTATTAATAAATCGTTTAAAGAAATGGAATCCCTAGGTAAAATTGCCAGAGACAAAGAATTATTATTCTAGACCAATCCCTGTTGATCTACAACTCGAAGAGGCTCCATATACTTATACCTCAGAATTAACCTATTCAGGAAATTCTTTATATGAGTGGAACTTAGATGGATTAACAGAATATCAAATTGTACAAATGGTTCACAGTATATTAATATACTGTAATGCCTGTGAAGTCAGAGGAAATACTCCAAGAAATATTTTTCTAATGATAACCACCTCTTTCAATGGAATATTAAGAGGATGGTAGAATTATGGATTAACTGGAGCTCAAAGACTTGAAATAGAAAATGCTGTCAAAATGGATGAATTTGGAAGAATCCTTTACAGAGATAAAACCACAGGAAACTTAGTAGACCCCAATGTTAAGCTTGAAGCAGGTACTAGTCAAATCCTTGATAATTGGGAAACCCAATCTGATTGTGTCAGTGTCTTGCTTCTATGCATCCTCAATGAATTCACTAGAGGAATTGCTCTAATTAAGGAGAAAAATAGACAGCAATTACACCGTTTGAGATGTAGAAATTTAGGAGAATTTCGTTGGTATAGAGATGTATTCTTATCAAAAGTCTACCAACTAAATGATTGTAATTCTGATATTTGGAAAGAAAGATTTATTTCAGGATTACCACCCTTATTTGTTGAAAAGGTGCGTAATTCCTTGAGAGAAGAAATGCATAGTACTATTAATTACAGTATGCTAACGTTCGGAGGAATTATACAAAGAATTAACAAAGTTGGCATGACTCTTTGCACTGATTTAAAGATCAGTAAACAAGCTGAAAAAATGAGAAAATATTCTGGAGATAAAGAATTAGGAGATTTTTGTTTTCAGTTTGGTTTAGATCAAACACCTGAATCAAAGAGAAAACCCTCGCATTCTAGATTTACTCCGGATAGAAGAAACAAAATGGTAAGAAAGTATAAACCCGGAAGAAATAAAAAACAGAGAAAATCCGATGAACTCATCCCATTCAAAAGAAAATCTAGGGAATATTTCAAAAATAAATACATAAAAGAAAATGTTCCGACTTGTTATACTTGCGGGAAAAAGGGATATTATTCAAATAAATGCTTTAAAAAAGAAACTCCCTCTAAAAAGAAACTTAGAAAAATCAATACAAAAAATGATGAGGAAAATACTCAAAATGAACAATCTGATTCAAGTTCCTCAGAAGAAGAAGAAGAAGAATATGAATCTGATTCATCAACTGACATTGAAGAAAATAGTCCCCAGATTCAGCTCATCAAACAATTCCAATCATGTACATGTCATTCCGATGATGAAAAATCTGATGGAGAATGGTTGATACCATCTGATGAAGATCTTGGTATCCATATCCGTGTCCTCACAACCCCTCAAAAATTACTTCTAGAAATGGTTAATAACAATCCCGATCCGGAGAAAAAAGTTCAATTTTTAAATCAAATTTCAAAATTGGGGGGGAGGAAAAGGAGAAAGTTCACAACCAAAAATTTCCTTTGAAGAAGATGAAAATGGTGATAAAACACCATATTATCTAAAAAGGACAAAAGAGAAAGAAATATTTCACACACCAACCTATTCCATGATTGACCTTATGAATCGAGTAGAAAAAATTCATACTATAAATAAACCCTTAACTCTCTCAGACTTACAAAGAGAATTAAATGATTAGAAGAGACTCCGTGAATTAAGAATTGAGTTAACCAAAAAACAAAATGAGCTTGATGAAAGGTTAACTTGGTTAGAAAATGATGGTGTTATTGAAAAATATGATGAAAAAAAATTTGTCCAAAGAATTAAAGGGAAAATTAGCAAAATGAGACCACCAAGTGAAGAGAAACCAAGATGGGAAATGGCGGTGAATAGGTGTGGCATCAGGACTTTCTTTTTTTAACCTAATGAACCAAGAATGATTATATTGACGGTTTTGCCACATTAAAGCAATCTTCCAGGCATCAATATAATCCCAATAATTGAAAAATTCAGTCGAATTATTAAGTTGGACTGATCTTGTCATGTAAAGAGGACCATCCCAATCTTTCTCAATGAGGATTTTAAGAATAGTGAACTTTGAATAGGTGATGATTCCATTTACATTTTTGTTGTGGAAGATGAGGACGCTTTTCGTCTGATGCAAAATATTTTCGTCTGATGCAAAATATTGATACACCATTTACGAGTTTTTCTCTTATCCGGGGAATAATAATGAAGTCCCTTTCAAAAGAGAAAATATACATTATCTTCAACAGATCTTTCTTCCATAAGACAATCTGAAGTAACAAGAATTCTATTACCAGTATAAAGATATAATTCTGATTAACTTGGGTCTTTCGTTGGAGTAAAACCCTTTTGGCTTTCATCTTGTTCTACCAAATTCTCTTTTCCTTTCTTCTGGATGAATGGAGAAGAGCTACTCGCCATTTTGTCTTCCCTGAAGAAACTCTCTAGTAAGAAAGTCAGGGAGGGTTAGAATTTCCATTGATAAATTAATTTTGAATTCAAAAACGGATAAAATAGCTTGCCATCTAGCAAATATTTGCTTAGAGACAAGATTTTTAACATCTTTTTCTAAAATTTCTTTTGTTGCTTTTGCATCAACTCTGATCAGAAATTCATTGTTTAATAAATCATGTTGAAATTTTGTTACGCAAAGGACGATGGCAAGAACTTTCGTTTTGATGGTTGAATACTTCTTTCGAGCTTCGTTCCAAAGACTAGATCTTATTAATTCTTCTTTTGAATCCTTTTGTTGTAAAAGAATGCCTCCATAACCGATATCAGAAGCATCAGTTTGGACTATTTTGAAAGCTTCTGGATCAGATAAGCATCTGCAAGGAAGATTTTTAACTATTTCTTTAATCTTTTTACAGCATTGGTATGACTAGAAGTCCATTCTTTAGGATTTTTCTTCAGTCTATCTTGGAGAAGTTTTCTATCTTTTGCCAAGTCTTGATAGAAAAAGCCTACATAGTTTAGACATCCAAGAAGTCTTTGTAACATATTTTTATCCTTTATTTCATCTGGGAATTTATCAGCAAATTCAATAAATCTTTTGGTTGGAGTTATCCTTCTATCTTGTATTTCAAATCTAAGGAATCTGATTTTTTGCTGAAATAAATTCATCTTTCTTTTCGATAAGACTAAGCCATTTTTTTTTATAATTCTTTTGAACATATTCAAATGTTTCCAATGTTTAATCCACAAATTCAGAAAAGATAAGAATATCATCAATGTAGAGAATGGTAAACTGGGTATAGGATGAAAAGATATTATTCATGATATTTTGAAATTCAAATGGGGCATTTTTTAATCCAAAGGCATGACATTCCATTTGTAATGTCCCATGGGAACTGCAAATGCATTTTTATATCTATCTTCTTCTTTTATTTGAATCTACCAAAATCCTAATTTTAGGTCGAATTTTGAAAACATTTTGGCATTATTCAGCCTATTAAGCAAGTCTTGTGTATTAAGCAAAGGACACCTAATAGATTGTAATACTTTGTTTAGAGGCTTATAATTGATTACTAATCTTGGAACTTCTCTTTCAATTTCGGCAGCTTTCTCTACATAGAATGCCGTGCAGCTCCAAGGGGATTTGTTTTTTCTGATCAATCCTTTCTTCAATAAGTCACTTATTTCTTCTTGACAAAGCTTTAAATGATTTGCATCCATTTGTGATGGACGAGCTTTTGTAGGAATATCTTTTTCATCAAATCCTTTAATATATGGTAGACTTACAATGTGTCTTTTTCTATTCCTGAATGCAGAGGGTAATTAAGAACAACATTCATTTTCAAATTGTTTCGTAAGATTTTCTATTTTTTCTTGAAACTCTTTTTTCTCCCAAATTTTTGTAATTTGAGCAATTTTAATTTCCTTTTTTAGATCTTTCATATAGTTTTCTCTACCATTAATAATTCGGTTTATCTTTTGAATCTTTGTTTCACAGGGATCATCAATAACATCAAGATTAACATTTACTCCTTTGATTTTTGTAGAAATTCCTTTTGTGTTTACTGAAAAAGGCGGTATCAGAAGAATAAAAGGGGATCCAAGAAGTACATCATTAACAATGTCTTCTGAAATAATAAAAGGTGAAGTAACACAGACTCCTTGAAAACATACATGAACATTTGGAATTTTTCTTTCTATGGAAATACTTGTTCCATTGGCAACAGACACAAATTGTTTTGATTCACTAGTGTATTCAATAGGAACGATTCCTAATCTGATGACATTTAAATCTGCTCTTGTGTCAATAATAGCATTAATAATTTTTTCAAAATTCTTTATTTTTATTTTTACTTGGACTCTCCACTGTTGATACATGCATTTTGTGGGAATTACTGCAGTAGAGACTACTAATCTCTGCTTTAGGAATAGGTATACGGAGCTTTTTCAAGCTGTAGATCAACAGGAGTTGGTCTAGGGTAATAATTTTTTGTTGTTGGTAATTCTGCTTGGCGATTCCATTTCTTCAATCGATTTATCAACAAATTTTCTGAAGCAGAAACTCTTAAAATACTCAACCCTTTTCCTCCTACGTTGAGGCTTTCCATTCTAGAGGTCAATTCTTTCTGCATTTCTTCTGATAATTTAAATGGTCCTTCTTGCAAAATAATTCCTGATAATAATTTTCTGGGAACATATATCGCATTAGCAGGGATTTCTTCTGAACTTTCTTCTTTATTTTTATTGAGTTCTGGTTTTGACTTAATTGTTCTTTCTATCCTGTCTGTTTGTTCTCCAATAGTTAATAGGCGTAAGTTTGCGTAATTATTTTGTTCAATTATGTCTCCAAGGCTTCGTCCTTTGTCCATAGCATGTATTTCAGTTTTTGATTCATATATAGATCCATCTTTGATAGGCATAGCATAATTCTTATTTTCTTTTGAAGCTGATATATCAACTTTTTTCCATGGTGGGTGAGATCTTTGTATTTCTTTTCCTTCAACATCTTTCCATGTCCTAGACGTTCTTCCTATAACTCTTATGTGTTTTGGCTCCTCTATTTCTTTAATTTTTCTTTTTTTGAAAAATTCCATAAACCAATCAAACAAAGGAATATTTCTTTCTTCTTCATTCATTTGATGGTACCATACTTCTCGCATTTTATCCTTTTCTTCTCTAGTAAAGGATTTGAAAAACCATTCCTTTAAAGGGTGATTCTTTAACTGGTTTTATTTCTAGACTTGGAACCTTTACCATCCTTATTACTCCTTGTTGGAAATCATTCTCACTAGGGTTATAGGTTTTCTCAGAGGTTGGTCTTCTGTATATTGGATGTTCAATTCCACTTTCTTTGTTTCTAAAGACTCTTTGATCCATTTCTTCCTTTTCACTACTTTTTTGGTCATCATCAATTTCTTCTAATTTAAAACTTTTTCTTCCTTCTGTGTAACTGGCAAAGCTTCTTCTGGCTTTATCCATTTTTCTTCCGAAGTTAACTTCAACATTTCCATTTGGTAATTTAACTATGCTTTGCAAATCATCTGTTATTTCATTTTGTCTTGGTGTAATGTCTTCTATTTGCCAATTTCCTGGGAGAACAACTTCTTCCCAACTGATAACTTTCGGGATGAACACATTGTTATTAAAGTTTGTTTCCATGAGGACCGTGGTTTTTTCTTTGTCAACGTTGTCTCTAGAGGCTAACATGGGAAAGAAGGAGATCATGAATTTGTAAAACACAAGATAAACTATAGCAAAAGGTTTACTTCTTGGACTCATCTTTAAGCCTTTACTTGGGAATCCAATAGTTGCACAGTCAAGAACATCATCATCATGAGCATCTACTGTAATATTTGGGAAATAGTTAAAATAAACAAGTCCATGGCAGAGTCTTGATTCAATCATGGCATACAACGAATCATCAAACTCATCATGTCTCTGATCCCGCACATAAGCACATATAGAAACATTTAATCCTAATCGGAACAAAGGTTTGATTCCTACCTGAATTAATCTTATGTGTAAGTAGTTGTATTTGGTTCTGATTTGTTCAATAATTCTTCTTTCAAGAATTCTAATTGTCTGTTTTCCACTAGAGAGGGAGACAGCTTTTTCAACAGTTTTGATGTGGTAATCATTTTGCTCTTCAAATGTGCCATTACTATATATTTCTGTTACAGGTAAAACTGGCATTTTCTAATTGGATATGGCTTGGTCAAAGTTTTCATACACCTTTTCTTCAGAATTTTTTATTTTTTCTGGATTTTCTTTAGCTATACTGGGATGAGGAAAGCTGGACAAAGCAGATTGGTAAGATGAGGAAGATGAAAAAGACCTATTAGAAGGATGCTGAAATGACTTAAACCTATTCTTAAAAAGTTTTGTTTTTCCCTAAGAATTTTCCATTTGAGTGGCTCGTTAATTGGTATTAGAGCCATTGGAATCTCTTTGGTGGGGGTATATTGCCAAATGTCATATTAGAATGAAAAGTTGCTAAAGTTGCTTTGTCTTTGGTGTCCCATCCAGTCAAAAGACACCTCTATTATTGTGTCTTTTTTCTATTTCTCCAAGTGGGGAATCCCTTTTGTAAATATGGTTTGGTTGTTTGTGTCAGCAAGAGTCCTTTTTCCTGTTCATTTCTTAGTGCTGTCGTCTCATGGTCTGATGAGAGAGTGTCCTTTTTGTGTTTGCTCCATCTATATAAGGAGCCTTATGTTTGGTTTTAAAGGGAGAGTATTAGAGCTTAGACTTGAATGAGAAAATCAAGGTGTGAAGAATAGGAGCTTCTTAAGCTTGAAGTATTGTAAGCTGTCTATAAGTAATAAAGTTTTTATGAGTTTGTCAATATAAGTTTGTTATTATCTAATCATGTTTTTCTTTTTATAGAATATGTCTAATCGCCTTGCTTTGCTTAAAAAGTACTATGATGATGTTCAAACATTGAGAAAAATAGAAATTCTTCTTAAAAACATACGACGACACCTGCAAACATGCACTCATAGAAATAACCCACGACATCAACAATATGACAGACGAAGAATAATTTTTATTCAACCCTATGCTGTGTTCCAATTAGAAGTATTCAGGACAGAGTCAAAATTACAAGCGATGGCCTTCTGAGATGCCTCCCCGTTCTGTTAGGAGAGAAGAATTATTGCGTGATCTCAGACGTCATGAAAATCAGCATAGAAGATTAGAAAAAGCTATCCGACAAATAGACGAAAATATAGCTGCAGGAAGATATCTTGTTATCCGCATACATACTATTAGGAGATCTACATTAGTATCCTTGTGTGATCGTGTAAGAGAATATTGTAACCATTTGAATGAAGAATTAGAATTATTATCTCGGGTTTAAATCTTTGCCAAGACCTTTTAATAGCAAGATGAATTAAATCTATTATCTAGGATCTGAGGTTTTTTAACCTAGTTGATTTATCCAATTCTCTTTAGAGCTTTTATTTTCCTTCTTATTCTCCACTTTTGTGCCTCGTTTATTTTTCAAAAAGTGTGGTCGCGTTGTAAGTCCCACTTCTGGCCGTGAACAGGCATTAAGGGCTGTAAATCTTTTACAGAACTTTTTATGCTTTTAACGAGCCACTCAAATGGAAAATTCTAAGGGAAAAACAAAGCTTTTTAAGAATTGGTTTAAGTCATTTCAGCATCCTTCTAATATGTCTACTTCATCTTCCTCATCTTACCAATCTGCTTTGTCCAGCTTTCCTCATCCCAGTATAGCTAAAGAAAATCCAGAAAAAATAAAAAATTATAAAGAAAAGGTGTATTAAAACTTTGACCAAGCCATATCCAATTGGAAAATGCCAGCGTTACTTGTAACAAAAATATATAGTAATGGCACATTTAAAGAACAACATGATTACCACATCAAAACTGTTGAAAAGATTGTCTCCCTCTCTGGAGGAAAACAGACAATTAGAATTCTTGAAAGAAGAATTATTGATCAAATCAGAACCAAATACAACTACCTACACATAGGATTAATTCAGATAGGAATCAAACCTTTGTTCCGATTAGGATTAAATGTTTCTGTATGTGTTTATGTGCGAGATCAGAGACATGATGACTTTGATGATTCTCTGTATGCCATGATTGAATAAAGTCTCTGCCATGGATCTACTTATTTTAACTGTTTCCCAAATATCACAGTAGATGCTCATGATGACGATGTTCTTGACTGTGCAACTATTGGATTCCAAAGTAAAGGTTTAAAGATGAGTCCAAGAAGTAAACTTGTTGCTATAGTTTATTGTGTGTTTTACAAATCCATGATCTCTATCTTTCCCATGATAGCCTACAGAGACAAGGTTGACAAAGAAAAAACCACGGTCCTCATGGAAACAAACTTTATTAACAATGTGTTCATCCCAAAAGTTATCAGATGGAAAGAAGTTGTTCTCCCAGGAAATTGACAAATAGAAGACGTTACGCCAAGAGAAAATGAAATAACATATGATTTGCAAAGCATAGTTAAATTACCAAATGGAAATGTTGAAGTTAACTTCAGAAGAAAAATGGATAAAGCTAGAAGAAGCTTTGCCATTTACACAGAAGGAAGAAAAAGTTTTAAATTAGAAGAAATTGATGATGACCAAAAAAGTAGTGAAAAGGAAGAAATGGATCAAAGAGTCTTTAGAAACAAAGAAAGTGGAATTGAACATCCAATATACAAAAGAACAACCTTTGAGAAAACTTATAACCCTAGTGAGAATGATTTCCTACAAGGAGTAATAAGGATGGTAAAGGTTCCAAGTCTAGAAGTAAAACCAGTTAAATTGGAAATTGATAGACCATTCTTAAGAGAAAACCTAAAGAATCACCCTTTACAGGAATGGTTTTTCAAGTCCTTTACTGGAGAAGAAAAGGATAAAATGTGAGAATTATGGTACCATGAAAGGAATGAAGAAGAAAGAAATATTCATTTCTTTGATTGGTTTATGGAATATTTCAAAAAAGGAAAAATTAAAGAAATAGAGGAGCCAAAACACATAAGAGTTATAGGAAGAACGTCTAGGACATGGAAAGATGTTGAAGGAAAAGAAATACAAAGGTCTCACCCACCATGGAAAAAACTTGATATATCAGCTTCAAAAGAAAATAAGAATTATGCTATGCCTATCAAAGATGGATCTATATATGAATCAAAAACTGAAATACATGCTATGGACATAGGATGAAGCCTTGGAGACATAATTGAACAAAATAATTACGCAAACTTTTGCCTATTAACTATTGGAGAACAAACAAACAGGATAGAAAGAACAATTAAGTCAAAACCAGAACTCAATAAAAATAAAGAAGAAAGTTCAGAAGAAATCCCTACTAATGCGATATATGTTCCTAGAAAATTACCATCAGGAATTATTTTGCAAGAAGGACCATTTAAATTCTCAAAAGAAATGCAGAAAGAATTGACCTCTAGAATGGAAAGCCTCAACGTAGGAGGAAAAGGGTTGTGTATTTTAAAGTTTTTGCTTCAGAAAATTTGTTGATAAATCGATTGAAGAAATGGAATCCCCAAGCAGAATTACCAACAACAAAAAATTATTACCCTAGACCAACTCCTGTTGATCTACAACTTGAAGAAGCTCTGTATACTTATACCACAGATTTGGCTTATTCAGGAAATTTTTTGTATGAATGGAATCTAGATGGATTAACAGAGTACCAAATCATCCAAATGGTTCATAGTATCCTGATATATTCCAATGCCTGTGAAGTATGAGGAAATACCCCAAGAAATATCTTTCTCATGATAACCACCTCTTTTAATGGAATATTAAGAAGATGGTGGAATTATGGATTATCTGGAGCCCAAAGACTTGAAATTGAAAATGTTGTCAAATTAGATGAATACGGAAGAATTATCTACAGAGATAAAATCATAGGAAATTTAGTCGATCCCAACATCAAACTAGAAACAGGCACTAGTCAAATCCCTGAACATTATGAAACACAACCTGATTGTGTCAGTGTCTCGCTTCTATGCATCCTCAATGAATTCACTGGAGGAATAGCTCTAATTAAGGAAAAGAATCGGCAGCAATTACATCGATTAAGATGCAGAACCTTAGGAGAATTTTGTTGGTATAAAGACGTATTTTTATCAAAAGTATACCAACTAAATGATTGTAATTCTGATATTTGGAAAGAAAGATTTATTTCAAGATTACCACCATTATTCGTTGAAAAGGTGCATAACTCCTTGAGAGAAGAAATGCATGGTACTATTAATTACAGTATGCTGACGTACGAAGGAATTATATAAAGGATTAACAAAGTTGGAATGGCTCTTTACACTGATTTGAAAATTAGCAAACAAGCTGAAAAGATGAGAAAGTATTCTGGAGCTAAAGAATTAGGAGATTTTTGTTTTCAATTTGATCTTGACCAAACGCCAGAATAAAAAAGAAAACCTCGCGTTCTAGATTTACTCCTGAAAGAAAAAAATAAAATGATGACAAACTATAAATCTAACAGATCTAAGAGTCATTTCTCAAAGAAAAATTATGACAACCCTCTATTCAAAAGAAAATCCAAAAAGGGAAAACATAACAGGAAAAATACCTACTTGTTATACATTATTCAAACAAATGTTTCAAAAAAGAAAACTATTCTAAAAAGAAACTCAAAAAAATTAATAAAGAAGATAATGAAGAAATATCAGATAAAGAAGAAACTGAATTAAGCTACCAAGAAGAACATGAGTCTGGTTCATCAACTGATGAATCCAGCCAAGAAGAAAATGCCCCTCACATATAGTTCCTCAAACAATTCCAATCATGTACATGTCATTCGGATGAAGAAGATTCTAACGATGAATGGTCGATACCATCAGATGGAGATCTTGGTATACATAGTCGTCTCCTTACTGCCCCTTAGAGACTACTTCTTGAAATGATTGATAATATACCTAATCCAGAGAAAAAAGTTCAATTTTTAAACCAGATTTCAAAATTGGGAGGGGAAAGGAGGAGAATGTTCAAAATCAAAAATTGAAAAAAAGAAAAGAAAATGAATCCCTATTTTACCCAAAAAAGACAAAAGAAACATTTCATACGCCAACCTATTCCATAATTGACCTCATGAATAGAGCCGAAAAGTTTCATACTATAAACAAACCATTAACTCTTGTAGATCTACAAAGAGAATTAAATGGTCAAAAAAGAGAAATCAGAGAGTTAAGAATGGAATTAACCAAAAGGAAAAATGTGCTTGATGAAAGAATCACTTTACTAGAAAGTGATGGTGCCCTTGGAGAATATGATGAAGAGAAATTTGTCCAAATAATTAAAGGAGAGATTAGCAGAGTCTCTACTGCAGTAATTCCCACAAAATGCATCTATCAATAGTGGAGAGTCCAAGTAAAAATAAAAATAAAGAATTTTGAAAAAATTGTTGATGTTATTATTGACGCAGGAGCAGATTTAAATGTCATCAGATTAGGTATCGTTCTTATTGAATACACTAGTGAATCAAAACAATTTGTGTCTGCTGCCAATGGAACAAGTATTTCTATAGAAAGAAAAATTCCAAATGTTCATGTTTGTTTTCAAGGAGCCTGTGTTACTTCACCTTTTATTATTTCAAAAGAAATTGTTAATGATGTACTTCTTGAATCCCCTTTTATTCTTCCGATATAGCCTTTTTCAGTAAACACAAAAGGAATTTCTACAAAAATCAAATGAGTAAATGTTACTTTTGATTTTATTGATGATCCCTGTGAAACAAAGATTCAAAAGATCAACTGAATTATTAATGGTAGAGAAAACTATATGAAAGATCTAAAAAAGGAAATTAAAATTGCTCAAATTACAAAAATTTTGGAGAGAAAAGAATTTCAAGAAAAAATAGAAAATCTTACGAAACAATTTGAAAATGAATGTTGTTCTGAATTACCCTCTGCATTCAGGAATAGAAAACGACACATTGTAAGTCTACCATATATTAAAGGATTTGATGAGAAAGATATTCCTACAAAATCTCGTCCATCACAAATGGATGCAAATCATTTAAAGCTTTGTCAAGAAGAAATAAGTGACTTATTGAAGAAAGGATTGATCAGAAAAAGCAAATCCCTTGGAGTTGCATGGCATTCTATGTAGAGAAATCTGCCGAAATTGAAAGAGGAGTTCCAAGATTAGTAATCAATTATAAGCCTCTAAACAAAGTATTACAATCTATTAGGTATCCTTCGCCCAATACACAAGACTTGCTTAATAGGCTGAATAATGCCAAAATAGTTTCAAAATTAGACCTAAAATTAACATTTTGGCAGATTCAAATAAAAGAAGAAGATAGATATAAAACTGCATTCGCAGTTCCCATGGGACATTACGAATGGAATGTCATGCCCTTTGGATTAAAAAATGCCCCATCTGAATTTCAAAATATCATGAATAATATCTTTTCATCCTATACCCAGTTTACCATTGTCTACATTGATGATATTCTTATCTTTTCTGAATCATTGGATCAACATTGGAAACATTTGAATATATTCAAAAGAATTATAAAAGAAAATGGCTTACTCTTATTGAAAAGAAAGAAGAATTTATTTAGCAAAAAATCAGATTCCTTGGATTTGAAATACAAGATAAAAGGATAACTCCAACCAATAGAGTTATTGAATTTACTGATAAATTCCCAGATGAAATAAAGGATAAAAATATGTTACAAAGATTTCTTGGATGTCTAAACTATGTAGGCTTTTTTCTATCAAGACTTGGAAAAAGATAGAAAACTTCTCCAAGATAGACTGAAGAAAAACCCTAAAGAATGGACTACTAGTCATACCAATGCTATTAAAAAGATTAAAGAAAGAGTTAAAAATCTTCCTTACAGATGTTTCTCTGATTCAAAAGCTTTCAAAATAGTCCAAACTGATGCTTCTGATATCGCTTATGGAGGAATTCTTTTACAACAAAAAGATTCAAAAGAAGAATTAATAAGATTCAATTCTGGTCTTTGGAACGAAGCTCAAAAGAAGTATTCAACCATCAAAAAGGAAGTTCTTGCCATCGTCCTTTGCGTAACAAAATTTCTGTATGATTTATTAAACAAAGAATTTCTGTTTAGAGTTGTTGCCAAAGCAGCAAAAGAAATTTTAGAAAAAGATGTTAAAAATCTTGTCTCTAAGCAAATATTTGCTAGATGGCAAGCTATTTTATCCGTCTTTGAATTCAAAATTGAATTTATCAATGGAAATTCTAACTCTCTCCTTGACTTTCTTACTAGAGAATTTCTTCGAGGAAGACAAAATGGCGAGTATCTCTTCTCCATTCATCCAGAAGAAAAGAAAAGAGAATTTGACAGAACAAGATGAAAGCCAAAAGGGTTTTACTCCAACGAAAGACCCAAGTCAATTAGAATTATATCTTTATACTAGTAACAGAATTCGTGTTACTTCAGATTGTCTTATGGAAGAAAGATCTGTTGAAAATAATGTATATTTTCTCTTTGGAAAGGGACTTCATTATTATTCCCCGGATAAGAGAAAAACCCATGAATGGTATCTCAATATTTTGCATCAAACGAAAAGCGTCCTCATCTTCCACAACAAAAATGCAAATGGAATCATCAGCTATTCAAAGTTCACTATTCTCAAAATCCTCACTGAGGAAGATTGGGATGGTCCACTTTACATGACAAGATCAGTCCAACTTTATAATTCGACTAAACTGTTCAATTATTGGGATTATATTGATGCCTGGAAGATTGCTTTGATGTGGAAAAACCGTTAGTATAATCATTCTTGGTTCATAAGGTTCAAAGAAGAAAGTCCTGATGTCTCACCACAATTTCCCATCTTGGTTTCTCTTCACTTGGTGGTCTCATTTTGGTGTTTCCCCTTTGTGATAATTTTCGTTATCTATGTATTAAATTTGGCCAAGTTGAAGAAAAGGTCTCTTGTGATATGGTTAATGTTCTTCGTTTCTTTGCGAAGTTCCATATTCCATACATTCTCCAATGGAAATTTGAGGTGAAAAAAGATTTATATGGTCACACTTGCCTTATTCAAACTATGTACCAAAAATTGTGGCCTAAAATTGAGAATGATGCTTATGAAAGAATTTTGAATCAAATCTCTCCCCCTGAAAAATTAAAAGATCCTCTTCAAGAAGAAAAGCCTCATGAGAATGAAATGGTCATGGTTGATCTGTTAGCTAAAAAGATTGCTAAAGAAATTGCTCGTGAAAAATCCCCCGAACCAATGGACGTCTCAGTAGAATCTGTTAATTTTGAAGAAAAGATTAAGCAAATCTTAGAAGAATATCTTCCAAAGAAGAAAGACATTCTTCATGATTGGGATTCTAATCATGATCCAGATGAAAATCTTGATGATGAAGTTGTGTCCCTTGAGAATCTCCATCCTCGTTGGGATCCTGATTCTCATGTTAATCCCTACGGATCAGTTACTGAATACCTTTGTGATAGAAAGTTTTGGTATTCTTCAGCAAAAGACAAAGGAAAAGAAAAAGAAAAGGAATCACGATTAGCTGAATTATTCCGCGTGAATTCTGTAAAAGCAAAAGAGATGATGAAAAAGAAGATTTGTTTTGATCCTGGTAGAAGATTAGTATCAGAGCTATTGGAATCTCTTTGGTGGGGGCATATTGCCAGATGTCATATTAGAATGAAAAATTGTTTTATCTTTGGTGTCCCATCCATTTTCATTCTAATATGACATCTGGCAATATACCCCCACCAAAGAGATTCTAATGGCTCTAATACCAATCTTCTACCTGGAATAAAAATCAAATCAAATCTTCTTTTTCTTCATCTCTTTTGCTTTTGCAGAATTCACGCGAAATAATTCAGCTAATTGAGATTCCTTTTCTTTTTCTTTTCCTTTGTCTTTTGCTGAAGAATATCAGAACTTTCCACCACAAAGGAATTCAGTAACTGATCCGTCGGGATTAACATGAGAATCAGGGTCCCAACGAGGATGGAGATTCTCAAGGGGCACAACTTCATCATCAAGATTTTCATCTGGATCATGATTAGAATCCCAATCATGAAGAGTGTCTTTCTTCTTTGGAAGATATTCTTCTAAGATTTGCTTAATCTTTTCTTCAAAATTAACAGATTCTACTAAGACGTCCATTGGTTCGGGGGATTTTTCACGAGCAATTTCTTTAGCAATCTTTTTAGCTAACAGATCAACCATGACCATTTCATTCTCATGAGGCTTTTCTTCTTGAAGAGGATCTTTTAATTTTTCAGGGGGAAAGATTTGATTCAAAATTCTTTCATAAGCATCATTCTCAATTTTAGGCCACAATTTTTGGTACATAGTTTGAAAAAGGCAAGTCTGACCATATAAATCTTTTTTCACCTCAAATTTCCATTGGAGAATGTATGGAATATGGAACTTCGCAAAGAAACGAAGAACATTAACCATATCACAAGAGACCTTTTCTTCAACTTGGCAAAATTTAATAAATAGATAACGAAAATTATCAGGAAGGATTTTCCGGGAAGCACCAAAATGAGACCACCAAGTGAAAGAAACCAAGATGGGAAATTGCGGTGAATAGGTGTGACATCTAGACTTTCTTCTTTGAACCTAATGAACCAAGAATGATTATATTGACGGTTTTGTCACATCAAAGCAATCTTCCAGGCATCAATATAATCCCAATAATTGAAAAATTCAGTCGAATTGTAAAGTTGGACTGATCTTGTCATGTAAAGAGGACCATCCCAATCTTCCTAAGTGAGGATTTTGATAATAGTGAACTTTGAATAGGTGATGATTCCGTTTGCATTTTTGTGGAAGATGAGGACGCTTTTCGTTTGATGCAAAATATTGAGATACCATTCACAGGTTTTTCTCTTATCGGGGGAATAATAATGAAGTCCCTTTCAAAAGAGAAAATATACATTATCTTCAACAGATCTTTCTTCCATAAGACAATCTGAAGTAACAAGAATTCTATTACCAGTATAAAGATATAATCTGATTGACTTGGGTCTTTCGTTGGAGTAAAACCCTTTTGGCTTTCATCTTGTTCTGCTAAATTCTCTTTTCCTTTCTTTTGGATGAATGGAGTAGAGCTACTCACCATTTTGTCGTCCCTGAAGAAATTCTCTAGTAAGAAAGTCAGGGAGACAGTTAGAATTTCCATTAATAAATTCAATTTTGAATTCAAAGACGGATAAAATAACTTGCCATCTAGCAAATATTTACTTAGAGACAAGATTTTTAACATCTTTTTCTAAAATTTCTTTTGCTGCTTTGGCATCAACTCTGATCAGAAATTCTTTGTTTAATAAATCACGCTGAAATTTTGTTACGCAAAGGACGATGGCAAGAACTTCCTTTTTGATAGTTAAATACTTCTTTTGAGCTTCGTTCCAAAGACCAGAATTGAATCTTGGATCAGATAAACATCTGCAAGGAAGATTTTTAACTCTTTCTTTAATCTTTTTTACAGCATTGGTATGACTAGAAATCCATTCTTTAGGGTTTTTCTTCAGTCTATCTTGGAGAAGTTTTCTATCTTTTGCCAAGTTTTGATAGAAGAAACCTACATAGTTTAGACATGCAAGAAATCTTTGTAACATATTTTTATCCTTTATTTCATCTGGGAATTTATCAGCAAATTCAATAACTCTATTGGTTGGAGTTATCCTTCTATCTTGTATTTCAAATTCAAGGAATCTGATTTTTTGCTAAAATAAATTCATCTTTCTTTTCGATAAAACTAAGCCATTTTCTTTTATAATTCTTTTGAATATATTCAAATGTTTCCAATGTTGATCCACAGATTCAGAAAAGATAAGAATATCATCAATGTAGAGAATGGTAAACTGGGTATAGGATGAAAAGATATTATTCATGATATTTTGAAATTCAGATGAGGCATTTTTTAATCCAAAGGGCATGACATTCCACTCGTAATGTCCCATGGGAACTGCGAATGCAGTTTTATATCTATCTTCTTCTTTTATTTGAATCTGCTAAAATCCTGATTTTAAGTCGAATTTTGAAAATATTTTGGCATTATTCAGCCTATTAAGCAAGTCTTGTGTATTAGGCAAAGGATACTTAATAGATTGTAATACTTTGTTCAGAGGCTTATAATTGATTACTAATATTGGAAGTTGGAACTCCTCTTTCAATTTCGGCAGCTTTCTCAAGTACCGTGCAGCTCCAAGGGGATTTGCTTTTTCTTATCAATTCTTTCTTCAATAAGTCACTTATTTCTTCTTGACAAAGCTTTAAATGATTTGCATCCATTTGTGATGGACGAGCTTTTGTAGGAATATCTTTTTCATCAAATCCTTTAATATATTGTAACTTACAATGTGTCTTTTTCTATTCCTGAATGCAGAGGGTAATTCAGAACAACATTCATTTTCAAATTGTTTCGTAAGATTTTCTATTTTTTGTTGAAACTCTTTTTTCTCCAAAATTTTTGTAACTTGAGCAATTTTAATTTCCCTTTTTAGATCTTTCATATAGTTTTCTCTTCCATGAATAATTCGGTTTATGTTTTGAATCTTTGTTTCACAGGGATCATCCATAAAATCAAGATTAACATTTACTCCTTTGATTTTTGTAGAAATTCCTTTTGTGTTTACTGAAAAAGGCTGTATCAGAAGAATAAAAGGGGATCCAAGAAATACATCATTAACAATGTCTTCTGAAATAATAAAAGGTGAAGTAACACAGACTCCTTGAAAACAAACATGAACATTTGGAATTTATCTTTCTATGGAAATACTTGTTCCATTGGCAGCAGACACAAATTGTTTTGATTCACTAGTATATTCAATAGGAACGATTCCTAATCTGATGACATTTAAATCTGCTCCTGTGTCAATAATAGCATTAACAATTTTTTCAAAATTCTTTATTTTTATTTTTACTTGGACTCTCCACTGTTGATAGATGCATTTTGTGGGAATTACTGCAGTAGAGACTCTGCTAATCTCTCCTTTAATTTTTTGGACAAATTTCTCTTCATCATATCCTCCAAGAGCACCATCACTTTCTAGTAAAGTGATTCTTTCATCAAGCTCATTTTGCATTTTGGTTAATTCCATTCTTAACTCTCTAATTTCTCTTTTTTGATCATTTAATTCTCTTTGTAGATCTGCAAGAGTTAATGGTTTGTTTATAGTATGAGTCTTTTCGGCTCTATTCATGAGGTCAATTATGGAATAGGTTGGCGTATGAAATGTTTCTTTTGTCTTTTTTGGGTAAAATAGGGATTCATTTTCTTTTCTTTTTTTCAATTTTTGATTTTGAACATTCTCCTTCTTTCCCCTCCCACTTTTGAAATCTGGTTTAAAAATTAAACTTTTTTCTCTGGATTAGGTATATTATCAATCATTTCGAGAAGTAGCCTCTGAGGGGCAGTAAGGACACGAATATGTATACCAAGATCTCCATATGATGGTATCGACCATTCATCGTTAGAATCTTCTTCATCCGAATGACATGTACATGATTGGAATTGTTTGAGGAGCTGTACATGAGGGGCATTTTTTCCTTTGCTGGCTGGATTCATCAGTTGATGAACCACACTCATCTTCTTCTTGGGAACTTAATTTAGTTTCTTCTTCATCTGATATTTCTTCACTATCTTCTTTATTAATTTTTCTGAGTTTTTTTTTAGAATATTCTGGCGTTTGGTCAAGACCAAATTGAAAACAAAAATCTCCCAATTCTTTATCTCCAGAATACATTCTCATCTTTTCAGCTTGCTTGCTGATTTTCAAATCAGTGCAAAGAGCTATTCCAACTTTGTTAATCCTTTGTATAATTCCTCGTACGTCAGCATGTTTTAATTAATAGTACTGTGCATTTCTTCTCTGAAGGAGTTACGCACCTTTTCAGCGAATAATGGTGGTAACCCTAAAATAAATCTGTCTTTCCAAATATCAGAATTACAATCATTTAGTTGGTATACTTTTGATAAAAATACGCCTTTATACCAACGAAATTCTCCTAAGGTTCTGCATCTTAATCGATGTAATTGCTGCCGATTCTTTTCCTTAATTAGAGCTATTCCTCCAGTGAATTCATTGAGGATGCATAGAAGCAAGACACTGACACAATCAGGTTGTGTTTCATAATGTTCAGGGATTTGACTAGTGCCTGTTCCTAGTTCGATGTTGGGATTAACTAAATTTCCTGTGATTTTATCTATGTAGATAATTCTTCCATATTTATCTAATTTGACAGCATTTTCAATTTCAGTCTTTCGGCTCTAGATAATCCATAATTCCACCATCCTCTTAATATTCCATTAAAAGAGGTGGTTATCATGAGAAAGATATTTCTTGGGTATTTCCTCTTACTTCGCACGCATTGGAATATATCAGCATACTATGAACCATTTGGATGATTTGGTACTCTGTTAATCCATCTTGATTCCATTCATACAAAGAATTTCCTGAATAAGTCAAATCTGTGGTATAGGTATACGGAGCTTCTTCAAGTTGTAGATCAACAGGAGTTGGTCTAGGGTAATAATTTTTTGTTGTTGGTAATTCTGCTTGGGGATTCCATTTCTTCAATCGATATTTCTGAAGCAGAAACTCTTAAAATACTCAACCCTTTTCCTCCTACTTTGAGGCTTTCCATTCTAGAGGTCAATTCTTTCTGCATTTCTTCTGATAATTTAACTGGTCCTTCTAGCAAAATAATTCCTGATGGTAATTTTCTAGGAACATATATCGCATTAGCAGGGATTTCTTCTGAACTTTCTTCTTTATTATTATTGAGTTTTGGTTTTGACTTAATTGTTCTTTCTATCCTATCCGTTTGTTCTCCAATAATTAATAGGCATAAGTTTGCGTAATTATTTTTTTCAATTATGTCCCCAAGGCTTCGTCCTATGTCCATAGCATGTATTTCAGTTTTTGATTCGTATATAGATCCATCTTTGATAGGCATATCATTTTCTAATCTTCTAAGTTGATTTCACGACGCCTGAGATCACGCAATAATTCTTCTCTCCTAACAGAACGGGGAGGCATCTCAGAAGGCCATCGCTTGTAATTTTGACTCTGTCCTGAATACTTCTAATTGGAACACAGCATAGGCTTGAATCAAAATTATTCTTCGTCTTTCATATTGTTGATGTCATGGGTTATTTCTATGAGTGCATGTTTGCAGGTGTCATCGTGTGTTTTCAAGAAGAATTTCTATTTTTCTCAATGTTTGAACATCATCATAATACTTCTTAAGCAAAGCAAGGCGATTAGACATATTCTATAAAAAGAAAAAACATGATTAGATAATAACAAACTTATATTGACAAACTCATAAAAGCTTTATTACTTATAGACAGCTTACAATACTTCAAGCTTAAGAAGCTCCTATTCTTCACACCTTGATTTTCTTATTCAAGTCTAAGCTCTAATACCCTCCCTTTAAAACCAAACATAAGGCTCCATATATAGATGGAGCAAACACACAAAGGACACTCTCTCATCTGACCATGAGAGGACAACACTAAGAAATGAACAGGAAAAATGACTCTTGCCGACACAAACAACCAAACCATATTTACAAAAGGGATTCCCCACTTGGAGAAACAGTAAAAAGATACAATAATAGAGGTGTCTTTTGACTGGAAGGGACACCAAAGACAAAGCAACATTAGCAACTTTTCATTCTAACATGACATCTGGCAATATACCCCAACCAAAGAGATTCCAATGGCTCTAATACCAATATTCTACTAGGAATAAAAATCAAATCAAATCTTCTAATTTAAAACTTTTTCTTCCTTCTGTATAACTGGCAAAGCTTCTTCTAGCTTTATCCATTTTTCTTCTGAAGTTAACTTCAACATTTCCATTTGGTAATGTAACTATGCTTTGCAAATCATCTGTTATTTCATTTTCTCTTGGTGTAACGTCTTCTATTTGCCAATTTCCTGGGAGAACAACTTCTTCTGAGCTGATAACTTTTGGGATGAACACATTGTTATTAAAGTTTGTTTCCATGAGGACCGCGGTTTTTTCTTTGTCAACCTTGTCTCTATAGGCTATCATGGGAAAGATAGAGAACATAAATTTGTAAAACACATGATAAACTATAGCAAAAGGGTTACTTCTTGGACTCATCTTTAAACCTTTACTTTGGAATCATGAGCATGTACTGTGATATTTGGGAAACAGTTAAAATAAACAGGTCCATGGCAGAGACTTGATTCGATCATGGCATACAGAGAATCATCAAACTCATCATATCTATGATCTCGCACATACAGAAACATTTAATTCTAATCGAAACAAAGGTTTGATTCCTACCTGAATTAATCCTATGTGTAGGTAGTTGTATTTGGTTCTGATTTGTTCAATAATTCTTCTTTCAAGAATTCTAATTTTCTGCTTTCCTCCTAAGAGGGAGACGATTTTTTCAATAGTTTTTGTAACGCCCCGCCCTTTTTCACTCACTTTCGTTTCCGAAAATCAGAGTCTATTTTTTTTAATAAACAAAGAGTGATAGAGACCGGGACGTCACGTCGCGAGCTAAGTCCGAACTTCTAAACTCCGACCCTTAACTGGCCAACCCTATGTGTGCATGGACTCAGTCCATGAGAACGATTCACACATAACAATATCAAACATGCGGAATAACATCAAAACTGCGGAATTATAATCATAACATGCGGAATCATAATAGAACCCAGTTCTATTCCATTTCAAGTAGCAAAGTGCGTCAAGTCCTTATCCATAATTAAAATATCGTAATTATCCAATAAGACATCCAACCATAGCAAATTCATTTAAGTTATTACATCCGAATTCTATATACTCAAAATACAAGCCCATGAGTATCTTAAACTAATATAAATTAAAAGCATCCAAGCTCCTATGCTTGACCCGTTTCGCGTTCATCATTCTCCTTGTTTCCTGTATCATCCACTAGGTAAGAAGTAGGGTGTTAGAACAACGCGCTCAGTAGGTATTCCAAGTAAGGCTAACACATGGGTTAGTACCCAGATATAATATATATCAAATCCAGTTATAATAAATCATACCATACTTATAAAGCATCGTATCCAAAACAGTGTATGATAATAGAGGTCCAATCATACCGATAAAAACCAGAAACCTTGCATGATAATAACGATCATAATCATGCCGATTCAATGCCATGCCATGCTATCATATGCAATGAGTCCCACCCATCACAAAACATCCTCTTGATGGAAAGCTCCTCATCAAGGTATCCCCCACGATTCTATTACGGACGCCCCGACGGAGTGTGGACCTCCAGTTACATTTCATATATAGTATCCTCTTTATGGAAAGCTCCTCATCAAGGTATCCCCCACGATTCTATTACGAACGCCTCGACGGAGTGTGAATCTCCGGTCACATTTCATACATAGTATCGAAAGCTGCTCATCAAGGTATCCCCCACGAGTGTTTTACGGACGCCCCGACTGAGTGGGTCTCCGGTTACCGTTCATCCCTCCCATGCCATGCATGAGATGCAAATGTCCACATGCTATGCAATTATACAAATCATAGCATTTAAAAGCTTATATTTGAAACATATACAACACCTGCTATTTTATCATATAAACATAGCATTTAAAACTCACATTTTGAAACATATCCTTTGCAATATAAATTCATCAAATCAAGATAAAAACAATGTACATAAACCCATGGTTTCAAAGAGGTGGAATCCTACCAAAGACCGCTAACGTGTCCTTGCAACTTTCGTTGGGTAACCGCTCACGATCGTACACACCTTGTGAGGTCCTTTTACTTTATAATATATCAATCCATTAAAACCAAGTCCCACTTGATTTACAATAATGTCCAAGTCCATAAAAATCATTCCTCATGGGGTTCGGCCATATACCATGGCCGAACCCATGGTCCCTTATTTTCACTTAATTACCAAAATGCCATTATACATATCCATAGGCATTTACCTTCTTATTTTCATAAGGCTTATGTTCCAAAATAATCCATACAATAATAGTTCATGGGGTTCGGCCATACACCATGGCCGAACCCTATGTCCAATATTTTCACATATTTACACGATTGCCATCCATGGCTAACATAACCCATTATTCTCATTTACAATATACTTAGGCTAATAATTAACCCACTAATCCAAATTCATGAGGTTCGGCCAAGCACCATGGCTGAACCCTATGATGTCTAACTTTCCATTTTCATCAATCATCCACAATTAGAAAGTTTCCAAATTTAGCAATTCCATTCTTGAATCCATAATTCAAGGTTCCTTCCATAATTAGAAACTTTCCAATTTTAATAACCATCCTTCCATTCTTCTATCTTTAGATCCTTTCTAAATTAAAATCCATAATCAATACCAATACACCTCCATGGGGTTCGGCCATACACCATGGCCGAACCCTATGGTTCAACCCTTTTTATTAAACCATTTAGACCCCTATGGATTCATTAACCAACTCCAATATAAATTCCTTAATAATTTAAATCCATAATTAAACCTTATGGGGTTCGGCCATACACCATGGCCGAACCCATGATCATTTAATTTGGCCAATATTTACAACTTTACCATCCATTAAAACATAACCAATGCTTCTCCATTTAAAATTAACCAACACTCTTACATGGGGTTCGGCCATGCACTATGGCCGAACCCTATGTTTCCTCCTTTCCAATAAAAATACCATGATCATCCAATTTCCTCTCATGGTTTCCATCCTTAAATCCATGTCTTTCAATGGTTCCTAACCCATAGAAATAACCAACAACCTTCCATGGGGTTTGGCCCTTCATCATGGCCGAACCCTATGGTTTATTAACTTCTCTTAAACCATTTAAAACATACATAATTATTCCATGGTTTTCCTCATTAAAAATTCCATAAATTATAACCAATCTTCATTCATGGGGTTAGGCCATACTCCATGGCCGAACCCTATGGTTCCTTTTTTTTTTTTTAAACAAAATAACAAATCACTTACCAGTTCCGCGACTTCTTCAGTTTTCCTTCGCTCCGATTGGTTCTTGCTCTTCTAATCCTTCTCTTCCTTCTTGATCTTTCACTTGCTGGCTGCCTTCTCTTCCTTTGTGTATTATGAAAGCCGAGAGTGAGACTTGAGAGAAAGAGAGAATTCGGCCTTGTAGTGTATGTGTTGCCATGTGCCCTTGCCTCTTTCTTTTTAATAAAAATTCCACAATTACAATAGCAATTGCCGTGAGCCTCTTGCTGCCTTTAATCTCCAATTGGTCCTCTATTTAGAAGGTACCAAGATAGCAATTGCTTAGTGCTGTGCGCCCCTTCCTTGTGCCTTTCCTTTATAATTTCCAATGGGTCCTAACTTAGAAGGTACCAAGATACAATTGCCGTGTGCCCTTGCTGCCCTTCTTGTATCAAACCTTCCACTCAATCATATATTTAGAACAATGCCGTGTGCACTACTTTGCTTTGCTGCTATCTCTCTTTGAATATCAATGCCGTGCGCCTCTCTCCCTTGTCTTATAAAACTCCAATTGGTCCTTATATAGAAGGTGCCATGCGCCCCTTCTTCCTTTCTTTTATTGAACATCCCTTTGGTCCCAACTTAGAAGGTGCCATAACCCTTTGTTTAGCAATGTCGTGTGCCCCTTTCTTATTTTGGAAAGTCCTCTATTTAGAATATGCCAATGCGCCCCTTGTAATTTTATATAAGCGATGCGCCCTTGCTTCCTTTTAGACATTGCCTTAATTAATCTCCCATTGATCCCAATTTAAAAGGTGCTGAGATAATAATTCCCTTATGCCGTTTTTAATCAAGAAAGCCCCTTTTTAAATGATCTATGCACATCACATAGATATGCATATCTCTAGACATCTTCTTTATTTAATCTTAGATACCTTCTCAAGATATTCTAACATATCAATGTGGATATGAAAATCCCACATACACGGCCAAGCCATTAATCCAAATTCCCTCTATACGCATACCTTAATCTATATCCCCTAAAACCTAAACACTAAACCCTAGAACCCTAGAACCTATAACCCTAAACCTTAAACCCTAAAACCCTAAATCCTAACCCTAAACCCTAAATCCTAAAATCCTAAATCCTAAAACCGTAAACCCTAATCCCTAAACCCCAAAACCCTAAAACTCTAAACCCTAAAACCCTAGATCCTAAAATTCGAAAACCCTAAAACCCTAAAATAATGAAATCGTAAACCCTAAACACTAAAAAACTAAAACCCTAAACCTATAAAACCCTAAAACCTTAAACCCTAAAACACTAAAACTCTAAAACACTAAAACCCTAAAACCCTAAACCCTAAACAGTAAAACCTAAACCCTAAACCCTAAGCGCTAAAACATTAAAACCCTAAAACCCTATAACCCAAAACCCTAAAATCCTAAAACACTAAACCCTAAAACCCTTGAACCCTAGAACCAAACCCCAAAACCCTAAAACCCTAAACCCTAAAACCCTAAACCCTAAAACTCTTAAACCCTTAAACCCTAAAATCCTCAACCCCTCAACCCTAAAACACTGTACCCCTGAAACCCTAAACCCCTAAGCCCCTAAACCCCTAAACCATAAAACCCGAAACCTTAAAATACTAAACCCTAAACCCTAAAATCCTAAAAGCCTAAAACCCCAATACCCTAAACCCTAAAACCCTCAACCTCTGACCCTAAAACCCTATACCCTAAACCCTAAAACAATAAAACCGTAAACTGTAAACACTAAACACAAAAATCTTAAAACCCTAAAACCTAAAACCCTAAACCCTAGAACCCTAAAACCCTAAAACCCTAAACCCTTAAACCCTAAAACCGTTAACCCTATACCCTAAAACCCTAAACCCTAAACCCTAAACCCTAAACCCAAAACCCAAAACCCAAAACCCTGAACCCTAAACCCAAAACCTTAAACTCTGAACACTCAAACCTATACTCTAAAACCCTAAAACCCTTAACCCTAAAATCCTAAACCCTTAAAACCCTAAACCCTAAAACCGTCAAACGTAAAACCCTAAAACCGTAAAACTAAACCCAAAAACCCAAAACCCTAAAACCCTTAAACCCTATGCCCCTAAAACCTTAAAACCTCAACCCCTAAACCCTAAACCCTAAAGCCCTAAACCCCTAAAACCCAAAAACCCAAAAACCATAGAACCCTAAACCTTAAATCCTAAAACCCTAAACCCTAAAACCCCAAAATAATAAAACCTTAAACCCCAAAAACCCTAATACCATCAACCCTAAAACCTAAACACCAAACCCTAAACCCAAAAACCCCAAAACACTTAACCCTAAAACCTAAACACTAAACCCCAAACCCTAGACCCTAAACCCCTAAAATCTTAATCCCTAAAACCCTAAACCATAAACCCTAAAACGCTAAACCCTAAACCCTAAAACCCGAAAACCCTAAACCCGTAAGTCCCAAAACACTAAACACTAAACCCTAAACCCTAAAACCCTAAAACCCTAAATCCTAACCCTAAACCCTAAACCCCTAAAAACCTAAAACTCTAAAACCCAAAAACCCTAGAACCCTAAACCTTAAATCCTAAAACCCTAAACCCTAAAATCATAAAACCCTAAACCCTAAACCCCTAAAACCCTAATACCATCAACCCTAAAACCTAAACACCAAACCCAAAACCCTAAAACACCCAACCCTAAAACCTAAACACAAATCCCTAAACCCTAGTTCCTAAGCGCTAAACCCCAAAAACCCACCCTAAAACGCTCCTAAGACCTAAAACCCTAAGCCCTCAACGCAAAACCCTAAAACGCTAAACCATACAACCCTAAAATCCTAAACCCCTAAAATACTAAAACCCTAAACCCCTAAAACCCTAAAACTGTAAAACCCTAAAAGCCTAAGTTCTAGACCCTAAAACCCTTTAACCCTAAAACCCAAACCAAAAACCCTAAACACTAAATCCTAAAATCCCAGAACCCTCAACCCCTAAAACCCAAAAACCCTAAAACCCTAAACCCTAAACCCTAAACCCAAAACTCAAAACCCTAAACACTAAAACCCTAAAACCCTAAAACCCCAAACCCAAAACCCTAAACACTACCCTAAACCCCTAAAACCCTAAAGCCCAAAACCCCAAAAACCCAAAGCCCATAAAACCCTAAAACCCTAAACCCTAAAACCCTAAAAATCTAAACTCTAAGCCCCTAAAATCCAAAAACCCTAGAACCCTAAACCTTAAATCCTAAAACCCTAGAATCATAAAACCCTAAACCGTAAACCCCTAAAACCCTAAAACCCAAAAACCCTAGAACCCAAAACCCTAAAACCCTAAAATCATAAAACCCTAAACCCTAAACCCATAAAACCTAATACCATCAACCCTAAAACCTAAACACTAAACCCTAAACCCTAAGACCCTAAAACACCAAACCCTAAATTCTAGTCCTTAAACCCTAAACCCTAAAATCCTGAAACTCTAAAACCCTAAACCCTAAACCGTAAACCCTAAACCCTAAAACCCTTAATCCTAAACCTAAACCTAAACCCTAAAACCCTAAAACCCTTAATCCTAAACCTAAACCTAAACCCTAAAACACAAACACTAAACCCTAAAAACTAAAACCCTAAAACCCTAAACCTTAAATCCTAAAACACTACAATCATAAACCCTAAACCCTAAATCCCTAAAACCCTAAAACCGAGAAACGCTAGAACCCTAAACCTTAAATCCTAGAACCCTAAACCCTAAACCGCTAAAACCCTAATACCATCAACCCTAAAACCTGACCACCCTAAAACCTAAACCCTAAACACTAAAACCCTAAAACCCTAGAACCCTAAACCTTAAATCCTAAAACCCTCGAATCATAAAACCCTAAACCCTAAACCCCTAAAACCCCAAAACCCTAGAACCCAAAAACCCTAGAACCCTAAACCTTAAATCCTAAAACCCTAAAATCATAAAACCCTAAACCCTAAACCCCTAAAATTCGAATACCATCAACCCTAAGACCAAAACACTAGACCCTAAACCCAAAAAACCTAAACACCAAACCCTAAACCCTAGTCCCTAAACCTTAAACCCTAAACCCTAATAACTAAACCCTAAACCCTAAAAGCCTGAAACACTTAAACCCTAAACCCTAAATCCTAAACCCTAAAACCGCAATCCCTAAAACCCTAAAACCCTAAACCCCTAAACCCTAAAACCCTAAAACCGCAAAATCCTAAAATTCTAAAACCCTGAACCCTAAACCCTAAACCCCTAAAACCCTAAAACCCAAAAACCCTAAAACCGTAAACCCTAAAACCCTAAAACCATAAAACCCTAAATCCTAAAATCTAAACGCTAAACCCCTAAAACCCTAAAAACAAAAAACCCTAGAACCCTAAACCCTAAATTCTAAAACCCTAAATTCTAAAACCCTAAAATCATAAAACCTTAAACCCTAAACCCAAAACCTTAAACCCTAAGCCCTAAACCTAAAACCCTAAACCCTAGAACCTTAACCCCAAACCTAGAACCAAACACGATAACCCTAAAAACCAAAACCCTAAAACCCTAAACCCTAAACCCTAAACCCTAAAACCTTAAAACCGAAACCCTAAAGCCGTTCAACCCTAAAACCTAAACAATAAATCTGAAAACCAAAACCCCAAAAACCCCAATACCGTAAACCCTGACACAAAACCCTAAAACCCTAAAACCTAATCCCTAAACCCTTAACCCAAAAACCCTAAACCCTAAACCCTAAAACCCTAAAACCAGAAAACCATAAACCCTAAACCATAAACCCTAAAACTCTAAAACCCTAAATCCAAAAACCCAAAGCCAAAAAACCTAAGCACTAAACCCTATACCCTAAACCCTCAACCCTAAATCCGAAAACCTTATATCTTAAGCCCAAAAGCCCAAAGCCTAAACACTAAAACTCTAATCCCTAAAACCTTAAAACCATAAAACCCTAAAAACCAAAACCCTAAAACACTGAACCCCTAAAATCCTAAACTGTAAAACCATAAAACCCTAAACCCTAAAACCCTAAACGCTAGACCCTAAACCCCTAACCCTAAACCCTAAACCCCTATAACCCTAAAACCCTAAACTCCTAAACCCTAAAACCTAAACCCTAAACCCCAAAAACCCTAAAATCCTAAACCCTAAATCCCTAAAACCCTAAAACCCTAAATCCTAAATCATAAAACCCTAAAACCCTAAAACCCTAAACCCTAAACCCTAAACCCTAAAATCCTAACCCCCAACCCTGAACGCCTAAAACCCTAAAACCCTAAACTCTATAACACTAAAGCCCTAAACCCTAAACGCTAAACCTTAAAACGTTAAAACCTTAAAACACTAAAGCCCTAAAACCCTAAACCGTAAATCCTAAAATCGTAAACCCTAAACCCTAAACCTTAAAACGTTAAAACCCTAAAACACTAAAGCCCTAAAACCCTAAACCGTAAATCCTAAAATCGTAAACCCTAAACCCTAAACCTTAAAACGTTAAAACCCTAAAACACTAAAGCCCTAAACCCTAAACGCTAAAACCTTATATCCTAAACCCTAAAGCTTAAACCACTAAAATCCAAATCCCTAAAACCCTAAAACCTTAAAACCCTAAAACACTGAACCCCCAAAATCCTAAAGCGTACACCCCTAAAACCCTAAATCCTAAACCCTAAAACCCTAAACCCTAAACCATATAACCCTTAAACCCTAAACTCCTAAACCCTAAACCCCTAAACCCTAAATCCTAAACCCTAAATCCCAAAACCCCTAAAACCCTAAACCTTAAAACCCTAGACCCAAAACCCCAAACCCTAATACCTAAACCCTAAACCCCGTGAAACCCTTAAACCCTAAACCCTAAACCCTGTGAAACCCTTAAACCCTAAACCCTAAACCCTAAACCCTAAATCCTAAACCCTAAAACCCTAAACCCAAAAAGCCTAAAACCCTAAACCCTTAAACCGCAAAACCCTAAAACACAAAAACCCTAAACCCTAAACCGTAAACCCCTAGACCCTAAATCCTCAAACCCTAAACCCTAAAACCTAAACCCTAGTACCTAAACCCTAAACCCTAAAACCCTAAACACGAAAACCCGGAAACCCCTAAACCCAAAAACCTTAAAACCCTAAAACCCTAAACCCTAAAACCTAAATCCTAAACCCTAATACCTAAACCGTAATACCCTAAACCATAAAACCCTGAAAACCTTAAACCCTAAACCCTAAACCCTAAAACCCTAAAACCCTAAAACCCTAAAACCCTAAACCTCTAAACCCTAAAATCCTAAACCTCTAAACCCTAAAACCCTAAAACCGTAAAACCCCAAAACCCTAAAACCCAAAAACCCTAAACCCTAAACCCTAAACCATAAAATCTAAAACCCTAAAACCCATTCCTAAACCCTAAAACCCCAATCCCTAAAACCCTAAACTGCGAAACCCTAAAACTACAAAACCCTAAAACCCTAAAACCCTAAACCCTAAGCCCTAAACCCCTAAAACCCTAACACCCAAAAACCCTAGAACCCTAACCCTAACTCT